>CM039131.1:35761169-35784003 GCA_022036555.1 Microstegium vimineum
AACCTAGAGTCATACCAAAACTATCTTAAAGAAACCATGCCAATAAAATAAATAACTTGTATCTTATGCGTCTATAACCACTATTATATAACAGGTTAGAATGAACCTGGATAGTTGTTCTTGTCTAGTTAGTTTTTTTTTTCTTTTCCTTGTTTTCCTTGTAACCAACACTCTTTTTTAATCCATTCAGTAGGGGTCCTGGCCCCTCCTGTTCTTTAAAAAAAAACAGGTTAGAATGAATGCAAGTATATTTGTTGGATGAATGTCAGTTCCGACCGGCGTTCTTGACGTCCGGGGAACCTGTGATTTCAATCACAAACACAGAACACACACAAACTCAACGCTATCACTTGGACACGAGAGGTTTTGGTGCTGCGAACAACTGAACAGCTTTTCTGGTTTTTCTTCTTCCCTTTTATTCTGTGAATTACAAAGAGCAGAAGCTCTCGGATGGACAGCCGCACACCGCGCTGGAACGTGTCCATCCCCACGTTCACGATGCCGTATCCAACCAAGCAGCTCCAGGGTCATGCGCGAGCTATTCTCGCCATGCCCTCCTAAGCGCACGGCCTGCCACAAACTGGAGCTCGTGCGCATGCAAAGCTGAACAGAAAACATGCAGATGCTAACTAAATATGCGCGAGGTTTACTCTAACAAATCTCCTCCTAATCCTTGCGCACAGACTGTACATCAATGACCCCAAGTCTAGAACGAAGTTCACAGAACTACTCACGTCCTAGGGCCTTTGTCAAAATGTCAGCCAGCTGATCTTTAGTCCCAATAGACTCAACTGTAACCCTGTTCTCCTCGATGCATTCACGGATAAAGTGGTATCTAACATCAATGTGTTTGCTACGATCATGGAAAACAGGGTTCTTACTCAGTTGTATAGCTGACTGACTATCAATCTTCAAGTTGATGGCGCTAGCCCTCCTGCCTTTGAGCTCTGCAAGAAGTCGCGCCAACCAAATCCCCTGGCAGGCTGCTGTTGTTGCTGCAATATACTCAGCCTCACATGAGGATAATGCCACCACCTTCTGTTTTTGAGACTGCCAAGTGATTACATTGTTGTCGAGGAAGAATAGGATGTCAGAGGTGCTCTTCCTTGTATCAATGTCACCAGCAAGATCACTGTCACTATAACCTTGCAGCTGTGCCTCCTTCCTCCTCTGATAGTAGCAGCCATAGTGAAGAGTCCCTGCAATGTACCTCAGTATTCTCTTCACTGCCACCATATGTTCAGTGGTAGGATTCTCCATGAATCTGCTTATATATCCCACTGAATATGCCAAATATGGCCTTGAGTTCACCAAATAGCGCAGAGAACCAACAATGGATCTGTACTGAGTTGCATCGACAGTAGGGGCAGTACTTGACTTACTCCATTGGGGTGTTGCTTGGATTGCAGCTTGACAGACCAGCACCTTCAAGTATCTTTGCTGCATATGCTCTCTGGCTGACAGTGATCCCCATCTCAGACTGTACCACCTCAAAACTAAGGTAGTACTTCAGCAGCCCCAGATCACTCATCTGGAACGTGCTCTTCATCTCCAGCTTGAACTTGTCAATGTCGGAGTGGTTCCCACCAGTAATCACAAGATCGTCGACGTAGACTCCAACAACAAGACGGTGTGCACCCTGGCCTCACAGGTACACAACATGCTCGGAGGTGCTTCTGGAGAACCCAAGCTTCAGTAGTGAGGCATCTAGCTTGGAATACCAGGCACGTGGCGCTTGGCGAAGACCGTAGAGTGCCTTGATCAGGTGGAGCACCTTGTGTTCATGCCCCTTCAGCACGAAACCGGGGGGCTGCTCGACGTACACATCCTCCAGTAGCTCACCATTGAGGAATGCCGACTTGACGTCCATGTGGTGCACAGACCAGCCCTCGCTCGCTGCGTAGGCCAGCAGCAGCCGCACAGACTCCAGCCGCGCCACTGGTGCGAAGACCTCGTCGAAGTCGATTCCTTGACGCTGCACATATCCTTTGGCGACAAGCCTGGCCTTGTACTTGGAGATTAGCCCGGCTTCATCTCACTTGGTCTTGTAAACCCATTTGAATCCGATTGGTCGCACCCCTGATGGTGGATCGATGAGCACCCAAGTGTTGTTCGCCTCGATGGAGGTGAACTCATCAAGCATGGCGTGACGCCAGTTCTCATGCTCGAGGGCCTCCTTGAACGACGTCGGCTCGGCTTCGCTTGCCAACAGCAGCTGCTCCTCCAGCTCGCGTGCGGTGAGACCCGGCGGCGTGGCGGGGACCGAGTATGGTGTCGATGTCGCGGTACCACAGCGGCGCGTCGTCGTCATGATCCGCGTCCAGCTGCTCCAACGCCCCAGCGCCTGGAGGTGACACGAACTCTGCTGGGTGCGCGCGGAGGTGGAGGTGGAGTTCCCGGCGTCGCGCTCCCGGCGCGAGTCGACGAGGCACCAGACGGGGAACTCCCTGCGCCGAAAGTCGGTGAAGCCTGGGATGGTGATGCCGGCGATGACGGGGCTATTGCGGCTGCTGACGAAGACGTGCTTGCCGTTGTCGTCGTGGTGGCCGGCCCGGGCAGTGGCAGGTGTTCGACCGTGAAGTCGTTCAGCCCGCTGCTCTGCCCCTGGGTCCAGGACCACTGCACCCCCTCGTCGAACACCATGTCCCGCCTCACGTGTACGTGCCGCGCCACCGGATCGTAGACCCGGTATGCCTTGCTGCCGGGTTCGTAGCCGACAAGGATGGTCCGCCGGCTCCTGTCATCGTGTTTCCTCAAATTGGGCACGGTTATCTTCATGTGCGCGACACAGCCGAATGTTCGCAGGTGCTGGACGCCGGGAACGCTGCCTGTCCAGAGCTCGTAGGAGGTCTTCCCACCTATGCTCTTGGACGACGAGCGGTTCAGCAGGTAGACGGCCGTGGTGACCGCCTCGCCCTAGAATTCTCCAGGGAGGCCCTTCGCCTTGAGCATGCTGCGCGCGGTCCCGGCCACGGACTGGTTTCTTCGCTCCACCACCCCGTTTTGCTGAGGCGAGTGCAGGGCAGTGAGCTGGCGATGAACACCGAGCTCGGCGCAGTAGTCGACGAAGTCCGCTGCGGCGAACTCGCCCCCGCGATCGGTACGCAGGGTGAGCAGCTTCTTCCCGCTCTTGCGCTCGGCCGCTGCTTGAATGCGCCGAATTGCTGTCGCGGCGGCGTCCTTGGTGGGCAGCAGAGCAAGCCACATGTAGCGAGAGTAGTCATCTACCAGCAGAAGAAAATACCGATTTCCACTTGGAGTTGCCGGCGTGATGGGGCTGCAGAGGTCGCCGTGGAGGAGTTGGAGCGCCTCCGATGAACGCCCGAGGGCCTGCTGCGGGAATGGCGTGCGCCGGTGCTTGCCGGCGAGGTAGGCTTCGCAGACCTACTCCACCTGGTCCAGCAGCGGCATGCCCCGGACGAGCCCCTCTCGCCCCATCTTCCTCAGAGCCGCAAAGTGCAGGTGCCCGAATCGAGCATGCCACACCCACGCCTCTTCTTCACCACGGGCGGTGAGGCTGACCGGCTGAGCGATGTCGACGTTGAGGATGTAGAGGCGCCCCGAGCTGCGGTGGATCTTGGCGAGCAGACGTCGCTCCTCGTCACGGACCCGCAGCACGCCACGCTCCACTAGGACTTGGTACTCGATCTCGTCGAGCTGCCCGACGGAGATGATGTTGGTGGTGAGGCGAGGTAGGTAGTAGACGTTGACGATGGCCCGGTGTTCGCCATTCTTGCAGGACAGCAGAACAGTGCCAATCCCCTCGATGCGGGCGACGGAGCCATCTCCGAAACGGACGGAGCCGGTGACGCCGGCGTCGAGGATGGAGAACGTCGCCCGCGTCCCGGACATGTGGTTTGACGCCCCCGTGTCCAGGACCCATCGCTTCGGATCCCGGTCGCCGGATTCGTCGAATGTGGCGAACAACTTGTTCTCGACAAGATGGAGGTCGTCGGCGACCTGGCTCAACGGCGTAGTCGCCCGTGCTGAATCTGGAGGTGTTGCGGCGTGAAATGCTGGCGGCGGCGACGCGTGCTGTGGAGCCGGCGGCGGCGACACGGGATGGGGAGCCGGTGGTGATGCTGCGAGTTGGAGACGACTCCCCTCCTCCTGCGCGATGGCGAGAAGGAGAGTTGGCTCGTCATCCTGGGCCACATGGGCATGTTCCAATTTCTTCTTGCTTCTGCAATCTTTGGCCCAATGGCCTTTCTTCCCGCAGGCCTTGCACGCGTCATCGGATATGGCCTGGGCTGAGTTCGTCCCGGCCCGCTGATCTTGGCCGCCGCCTCCACCGCGTCCGCGGCCTCTGCCGCGGCCGCGGCCTTTGCCGCGGCCGCCGGAGCCCCGGCTTGACTCGTCGTCCCTTCTTTTGTACCGTTCTAGCCATTGTTCCTCCGTCAGCAAAAGCTTGCCGGAGACGTCCTTCACCAGCGACGGCTCGTCGTCGGTCGCCGCCTTGAGACGCCCAGTGACTTCCTCGATGGAGAGCGTGTCGATGTCGAGGAGCGTCTCGATAGAGACAACGATCTGCTTGTACCTCGGTCGAGCGACACGAAGGTACTTGGCAACCACCTTTGGCTCCGGCTCTGGGTCGCCGAGGATGGCGAGGCGCTGCACGATGTTCGACAGGCGAAGAGCAAAGTCCTCGACGGACTCACCTTCCCAGAACGCAATGTTCTCATACTCGATGCGGAGGCCCTGCGCCGTCGACTTTCGTACCCGATCATCTCCGATGCGCATCGATCGGATGGACTCCCACACATCCTTGGCCGACGGCTTGGTCGCCAAGGTGGGCACCATCTCCTGGGGAACGCCAGAGCAGATCGCCTCCAGTGCACTGCGGTCGTCGTGGAAGTCGACGTCGTCGTCCTCGATCGCGTCCCAGAGATACCGGGCTTGCATCTTGAGCTTCATCAGCAGCGACCACGAGTCGTATTTCGTCTTGGTGAGTTGCGGCCAGTTTCCAGAGCCGCTCGTCTCCCGGATCACCCGCTCGACGACGCCGTCCCGGAGATGTCGTGTCCGCGACCGGCGTCCACCGCGAGTGCGAGAACGGCGCGGCGAATGACTTGGTGACGGCTTGCGTGGCGGAGTCTTGCTGCCGGATCCGCTGCCCTTCTCCTTCTTGCTCTCCGGCGGCGGCGTACGGCCACGACCCTTCGACGGCGTCGTGGCGCCGCGCTAGGCCCTTTCTCTTACAGCTCCGATGCCAATTGTCAGTTCCGACCGGCGTTCTTGACGTCCGGGGAACCTGTGATTTCAATCACAAACACAGAACACACACAAACTCAACGCTATCACTTGGACACGAGAGGTTTTGGTGCTGCGAACAACTGAGCAGTTTTTCTGGTTTTTCTTCTTCCCTTTTATTCTGTGAATTACAAAGAGCAGAAGCTCTCGGATGGACAGCCGCACACCGCGCTGGAACGTGTCCATCCCCACGTTCACGATGCCATATCCAACCAAGCAGCTCCAGGGTCATGCGCGAGCTATTCTCGCCATGCCTTTCTAAACGCACGGCCTGCCACAAACCGAAGCTCGTGCGCATGCAAAACTGAACAGAAAACATGCAGATGCTAACTAAATATGCGTGAGGTTTACTCTAACAATGAACAGCGTGGTTCTCTGATGCTTCACTACGATTATATATTGTCTATTGCAACACTGCTAGTATACTCCCAATGCACCCCCCACCCCCACCCCCACCCCACCACCATCACACACACACACACACACACCCCCACCACCACATTTCTAGCTCTTTACTGTTCTAACTTGATACAGAATGTAATCATCAACCTATTTATTTATTTCTTCTTTAATTAACTACTCTGTTAGCTGTGCTTGTTGATACTTGTGGCCACGTCATCATTACCTAAAGAACAGAAACACTATCCCCCTCTATCAAAATCTGAAACCTAATAAAACAATCAAATATTTGAGAGAAACAGTAAAGGTAAGACAACACGGATATGTGTAAGTCGGCAGCGAGCTTTGCATACCTTGAAGTTCCCCATCCAGTGCCACGGCCATTCTGTCAAAGGTCCCGGGCGTGTTGCCATGGTGACGAAGGAGACCTTGCTTTCTTCCTGGGATAAGCAGTCCCCTCTGCCTCAGCTAGCTATGCTATGTTTGGTAAGCTCTTCAAGCTCCCCTCGCATTTTATATGCAGGGTGCAGGGAGCCAGCTAGGGACAGTAGGACCACTAGGACTTCGCAAAAAAACACCTCCATAAGTATATGTTTTCATTCAAAAGCCTCTGAGACTCTTACATTCTTCCTTTTTGTGAGTCACCTTGTGAAAATGCTGTGCTGCTCTTAGTATTATAATATAATGATCCAGCTTTTTTTAAAAAAAAAATTATGCTTGCTGAGGATATATCACGCAAAATAACATTGTGTTACAGAAAAATGTTAATATACACAAACTGAAATTGAAATAGGATGTAATAGAATATTTGTTAGACCTGTTCACGAGTTAGCACTCAATTTCCTGAATGATTTTACTACTTCTTTGTAATTATAGGATGTAATAATAGAAGAGCTTGTACCATATACCCACAACAGTACTATATATACGTAGAGAATAATGTATGTTTGTACCGATCACATTCTAATTTCTAAAGGTACAAGTACAAATTAGCGCAAATATAATGCAACAGCACTAGCCTAGGATTAGGTGTCACGTGAAAGAAGATAAGTCTAAAAACTTTTAATTAAGCCAATGTGAGGAGAAGAACTAAACTCTTTTGTGCGCTCCGATAATTGGTATATATAATAGCGGAGCGCCATCGTCATTAAGCTAACCATGCTCCCAACTAATTAATACAGTATAGAGTCGATCGAAGTCGTCGACGACGGCGATCAAGGTTTGATATTACTGATTACTCGGCCAGCTTGTGGTATCTGTGCTCCTTCTTCCTGCTGCGAGCGCGAGGTGGCGCGGGGAGCCGCCGCCGCCGCCTAGGCACGGCGAAGCACCGGTCCAGGCCTTTCACCCGGATCCTCTGCCGCAGCCGCTTCATCTTGTCCAGGACGGCCCTGAGACCCTTGTGCAGCTTCTTCTTGCTCGCTTTCGCCAGGGTAACGAGCCGTCTCTTCTTCGCAACTGCATCAGGATTCAACATAATTATATTGTGGTTGGATGGGTCATTATATCAGCCACTTCATTCGTTCGTTTCTCGTACGTAGCATACGATACGAACAGTAAAAAGGTTGCTTGTGCTTTTTTTCTGGTATCTATCCGTCTCACTACTCCTGACTAAAGAGATCCCGAGGAAAGCAAGTAGCTTTGCATCCCCAAATGTATGTTCCACTGTTTGTACACACACACACACATGGTGCACAGCTGCAGCCAGCAGTTATGCTTTCCTTTTTCATGCATGATTTATCTTGAGACTCTAAAATGGCATTTTTCCGGCCCGGTGCATTTTTCCAGCGTCGGCTTCTTTCTTTATTTCTCGTACGACAACAACTGTGACACGCGCTACATGCACACATGTACATATGACTCATCATCATCACGTGATCAGTCTTGTACTCCCACGCGCAGCGCAAGGAGGAGGCCTTTTGTAATCTAATAATCTCCACGTGACGCACGTAGGTACCTTGTCCTTGTGACGGCCGCTTCTTCTTCTTGTCGTTGCCATCCGTAGCCCGTAGCCTCGCGTCCTGGACGGCCTCCGTCAGGGCCTCCAGCCGCTCCCGCATCCGGCTCTGGACGTGCCTCCGGGTGCACTGCAAACGCAACGCACGAGCAGAGCGTCGTCGTCGTCGTCAGCACGCGTGGGTGTCTGTATGTATGTAATGGAAACGGACGATCGAGGACGGGATCGGCGGTTGAGCGCTGGGCGCTAGCTGTGGCCTCTGTACGTAGAACCATAACCAACCTAACCTTGATGTGGTACTTGACGAAGGACTGGAAGTTGAGCAAGATCCAGGCGGTCTTGGCGGCCCGCTTCCCCCTCACGTGCCGCGACAGGACGCCTGCACATGCGGCCCAAGTGACCGACGAGATGATATGGGCCCGGCCCACTACTAGAATCCCGTGGACCCGCCGCCGCGCGCGTCAACAAAACAACAGCCACGTACCGAAGGAGACGAAGCCGCCGTTGGTGGTGAGGTGGTGCACGTTCTCCCCGCGCAGCTCCGGCGGCGGGATCGGCGACCAGCTGCACCTGGGCGCCCTCGCGAACGAGTTCCCGGCGTCCTGCAGCTCCTGCATGTAGCCATTAATGAAAGCTCGATCATGTTCATCCGCCGCGAGCCAGGCGCCATGCCATGCATGACGAGATGCAGTAGTGTGCGTGGAAGCTAGCAGCACACCATGCATGCATGTCTGACCTGGAAGAAGGAGGTGGCGATGGCCAGGTCCGTGTCGTCCCTGAAGCGCATGGGGAAGATGGCGTTTATCGTCTCGTCAGCCTGCATGCATCAGGTTGCGGTACGTCTTGACTGAGCGATAGCGATCGATCGAGATGCATGCATGCATGCATGCACAGGAATTGAACGACGCACCGTCCTGCTCACGAAGAAAGGCTCCTTCTGGTTGTACACGAGCCTCATGGTGCCCGACGAGCCGAGGCTCCCCAGCATGCCCTTCAGCTGCGAGCTCAGCACCACGGATTGCAGCAGCGACACCTGCTCAATGGCCTTCACGCGATCTATATGTATATATGTTCAGATCAGAGAGCGACCGATCGTTTATCACGCTTACCACTGTATATATATATATATATATATATATATATATGGAAATGTGTTTCCTGCCGCCAATGCGCAATGCAAAACCAACTGGTGGTGGAAGCGAGCGAGAAGCGAGAGTTGCCAGGTAGTATACACGATCGAACCTTTCGGGCGGGTGAGGCCGGAGAAGTTGAGCTTGAGCGTCAGGACGTATCCTTCCCTCGGCGGCTCCACGATCTCCGCGAACCTGCGATACGTCTTCATCGTCTCCTCCACTATCAGTTCAGGCAGCAGGCCGCCGCCTTTCGACGACGAGGGTGCAGCCGCCGCCGCCTCGCGGGACAGAGAGGGCGTCGATATCGAGAGCAACACGTTCTCGGGATCTGACGCTGAAGCCTGTAAATTAAACACGCTTGCTTGCTCAGTTACGTTTACGCGGACGATCACACTAGCTCTCCGTGCGTTAGTTTCCCCATGATGTTTCTCCCGAGGGAATAGGAAATGCATGGTATTTATACATACATACATACATACATACATACATACATACATACCTCCACGTGATAGTGAATCGATCCAAACTCGAAGAAGGTGTGGTCGACAGGCATTGGTCTTTCAGCGCTGCAAAACCACACGATTGGATTTTGCTCTCGCCGCGTTCAAATATTACACCACCACTCAAGCGAATACATACAGAGTGCAGAGAAACATCATGCCCAGAGAGAGCTAGCTAGCTACTCCGGCAGTCTACCATCACGCATACCGATTACAGGCTCCATGTTTTTATTTACAAGTAAACTTATACAGGAGAGTAAAACAGCCTGCAACTCACTCACCTCTGCATCCTCGTCAGGATTTCGACCAGAACACGGGATCCACTGCTGAAGAACGCCGCCATGGCGTTGACGCAGTTCGTTCGGCACCCAGGAGCAGGATCGGCTCCTTAAATAAAGGGATCAATCAAATAATAAAAGGGGAAAGAAGGAAGAGAGGTACAAGTGTTGCTTTGATCAGGATCATGGTCTGGTGGAGTGGAGGAAGAAACAAATTCACGGGACACCAGGGGAGAGGACGCCGGTGGGCGGTGGCTGCCTGACCTGACTGGTGAGACTAGAGGGGGACCTCTCTCTCTCTCCTGGCTGCTGCTGGTGAACTACTTCTGAAGCAACCTCCTCAGCTCAGCCATCCCGTTTGCTTTGTTTCCAATGCACTCCACAATCATTTCAGGGCTTTTTTTTCGATTTGAATAACTACACAGGTAAATATGGAAAGTCTCGAGTGGTGTTGAGTGTTGGATCTGGAACAGACAGTGCAGATGACACCCACCTGGTAATTTTTACCCCCACGCGAATTCAAGATATTGGAGTAAACATAACCTCGCCGGTGAGGTCCCACCTTTTATGTTTATTAGAAATAAAAAAAATCAGACCAACTGCACCTGTCAGTAGGTGAAACATGTGAATGACATCACCGACAGTAACGCTGTGACTGAGGTACAAAGGTTTATTATTCCAATTAAATTGCGCTTTCATACTACAACATTTAAAAGATATTTTGGATCAAGACAGCATGTCAATCACATCCCAATCTCCTTTTTCAAAAGAGAAAAAAAAAAGCCAGCAGATATCACATTCCTATGTTTGAATTTGAACCCTAGGCAGTGCAGCATCATCAGACGTTCAACTCAACTGTGCAGGATGCAATACAATCCAGAATCCATGTATGAGGAATGGCCTTGCAGCCAACTGTGGTTGCCAGTTCTTGGGCCTCAGCTATTCTCTTATTGATGGTCTCAAGGGTGTTCTGATTGCTTCCTTGAGGCGGCTCCATGCTGTAAAGAATCAAGGATGTACTAGAGAGCACGGTCTTCTCCACAATGGAGCCTCCTGCTGCGGCAATCAAATCTTCAAGGTGAACCTTGTATCCCGGCATGAAATGGCCACTGAAATAGAAGCTCAACCCAGCAAACAGACTTGGTGCCTACAGAAGGGGGAATGTGGGCAATCAGTACACCAGCAATGAAGTGAATAAGTGATGGTATGGTTTATTTACTCCTGGAATAAAGTTCATTTGCAAACCTGCTGCATTGCTCGAAGCCTTCCTGTGCGAGGGCCATCGACAGATCCATGAACATCACCCCTGATCTCATAGGGCTCTTCTGGGATTGGTTTTCTAGCCTCAATACAGTCCTTCAGCCCTAAATATCAAATGCAAATTTGCATTAGAACAGCTTCCTTGCAAAACAGGGCAGTCTAAGCAAAAGCAACCTAGCAGATGAAACTGATATACTAGATACAGCACTTAGTTGAACTATCCTGTCTAAGTTGTGATGGCTCCAAATTCACAAAGACAGACCACAACAGACATAATTTGATTAGCCATGACTATATTTACTGATCTTCAGAGAAAATGGACTTACAATTCACATTGAGAACCCATTTCCCAGCTAAAATAGCCATGAGAACCTTGAGTGTCCTAGCACATGCCCCACGTTCATCCGTGTTAGCAATCACATGAGTCACATCCGACCTCCAAGTGCTAGTAACTGTGATACCAGTGTCACACTCAAATTGATCCAAGATTTCCTGTGAAGTTTATGAATATTTCAGGGCACATTACATATTTGAATAAGCTAAGTACCTTATTTATGAAGAGCATATAAAAAAAAGCAAATACCCTATCATAGCCAATGAGGGCAGATCCACATATCACCATTGACTAGTCAGAAAAGGTGAGGCAGTGCAAAGTTCATCCCTTTGCATTGGAGAGGGTGAATTCAGAGCATCAGTGTCAGAAGATAGTCTGCAAAATTCAAAGAGGGTTCATCAGAAGACACAATCAGGTATATATCAAGATACAGTCATGTATAACAGGCACAATGGCTTACTGCTGCAGCTTGGCCTTCTTTTTTGACTTTGATCTCTCACAAGGCAACTTTTTGACGAATGTGTAGGACACAGCATAACAAAGTTATCCTGGAGCAAATCAAATTTGTTCAGTGGGATAATCAACAGATATTTTACCACAAAAAGGGCGCACACTCTTCACTTAATGCACAATGGACAATGCAGATTTAAGGAATATAAGACTTACTTGATCCCATTTGCAGCCTTCGCTGTTGTAGGCACATGGGACATGAAAACTTTTGCGGCAGCTCTTTACAAGGCAGCCAAGTGCTGCACCTTTCAAGCCACAAACACTGCATTTGATCTTAGAAGCACGGGCCAACTCAGGCTCCAAGTTGTTTGCAATATCACCAGTAAAGAATGCTTGAGGAGCCCTGTATAGGAGTATGTGTACAAATCAGTGAAACAAAGTATGTGTTCATTCAGAAATAGTATCCCAAAACAATGTCATAGGACTCTAGTTCAATCACTCTCAATAGAATTCAATGTTATGCCCAAAAGTTGCCAGGAACATACCATTCAACACATTTCTCATGGACATGCAAAACACTTGATTTCCAAGCTTGATCAGCTCCTATTGGCTCCCCATTCAGATAATGCAACAAAGGGCCAGTACACTGTAAATTACAATTTACATTAGATTCTTTGAGTATACAAGAAACAAGAAGCAGGCCATATCCTAAATAATACTAGTAAACAAACTCCAACTCTTGTTTAAGTTCTGCAATACCAACCTCACTGACTTGGGAAGAATGACAGAACTCACATTTCCAAGCACTTGTCATGGTCGTTTGTACTGTATTTGCGTTCAATATCACATTAGCATCTTGAATTTCCAAATATTCAGAAAGTAAGCAAGAAATGACTTACTTTGAACCTGATCATTTGATTTTTGCCTCTTCAATTCTCTTGTATGGTCATCCATTACATTTGTCTCTCTTTTCAATGCAGTTTGAAGAGGTGATCTGCTTGTTATCTGACAGAATAGCACACATTTAAGAGTGAGTCTACAAGGTATTTTTCTAAACAACTTTTGAAAAAAAAAAGGGGGGGGGGGGGGGGGGGGGGGGGAGGAGGTAGTCTAGATAGAACAGCATTTTACCAGTTCTCCTTCAAGATCATTGCTGGCACAATCCAAATCTCCAGGGCCGTCAGAAGATTGTGACCCGGAATGTCCCTTTTGCACAAGAGCTGTTGGTGCAACAGCTGCAGCACCAGTTTTGTTCTCAGATGCAGGATCTTTTGTTTGAACACCATCAGTGTTCCCAAATGCAGGTCCAGTTGATTGGTTATATACTAGCTTTGAAGCAACAGGGTTGTAAGATTTGATCTGGTCAGATTTCTCCACCACCACACTTTTGTTTCCTGATTCTGGTGTTCCATGAGATGCTGTCTTTGCAACTGAACAAAATGAAATTTTGCCACATCAATGAAAACTTTGACAGACTACTAGTAATTAACAGTGCTTGAAGTTCATATTCTGCAAGAATAAATGTACCAGGAATGTTAACTTGAGCATCCTGTTGTTCAATCATGGTGCGGACGGTAGAGCTGAGGCTCCTGTGAATGCTCACTATCGACTCAAGGTGAGAAGCTGGCCTTAAATCTGCAAACAAGGCTGGGGTGGGTCAGACAAAGAATCAAGGCGTCAATCAGAACTCCGAAACAATTCAGTAAGCCATGACGTACCTTGAGAACAATAGCCTGATTTGCAAATGGCACAGCTGTAACCTTTTGAAGTTGGGGTAAGGGCACACTTGCTGAAAGAAAGGAACAAACTTGTGAGTCGTCACAGCTCGCAGGGCAAGATGAGTGGAGACCTGGTGTCGAGCGTTTGTCGTTTGAGGCGTCACCTGCAGGATGTGTGGTAGCACGGCAGCGTTGTCGGCGAGGTGAGCAAATTCAGGCTGACAAACAAAAGTTTTCACCGTCAGACGACCAAGAAGTTCAGTATACGAATCCATCCATCCCCTCATGTTACAATAAAAGGATCGAAGCTCGCAAGTTTGCACGGATCTAGCTCCAGCAAAGTTCGTTCCCGCTGTCGCGGCCATGCTAAGCTTAGGCGCGCCGAGATCTTGGACGATAAGGAATGACATTTCGAACTTTCGACATCTAGACTGAAAGGCAAAAGCAAAGGACACAAGGGAATGAATACCCACCAGACGGGGCAGGTGAGCTCCAGCTCCATCTTCTGCAGATTGAGCACCAGTGGGTTCAGGAACCTCCTCAGGTTCTCCATCTTCTCCACCCACGACACGAACGCCCTTCTTACTACTCCCCCGCCTCCCCCTCCCCTCCTTCCGATATCCCTCGGAAAGGGTTACGGCCGTGAGGGGGGCAGAGAGCCGGAGCGCGAGACAGATGCGGTGCCGATTGCCGAGGAATTTGGAAGCTTGAGCTGGGCAATGGCTCTAGCGCCAGTCAAATACGCGGGGGGAGAGGACGGCCAATCGGGGGGTTTCGAAACGGGAGGGAAATGGTGGCGGGCAGGCAGCCGGCGGAACGAAAATGTTTGCGCGCGGGGCGCGTGGTCTGTGTGAAACAGGATGCCATCCCATCCGCGGGCGGGAGGCGGGAGATTTTTGGGCGGCAGGGACGAGTTTTCTTGCCCCTTTTGGCCGGGGAAACGGCTGTTTCGAGCGCCCCGCGCGCGGGCGGCGGCGGCACCTCGCGTCCCGCGCTCTCTCCTGCGGGAGGCGGCTCGGTAAGAAAGACCTAGGACGAGTAGGGGCCCGGAGTGTGCGGGCTGGGCTGCGGATGGGGGGAGAAGTGCTCTGTTGTAGCGGGCCTCGTGGGCCGGCCTGTTAAAACTTCAAACACCAGGCTCCACGTGCATTTGCGTGGTCCGCCGAGATGCAGTAGTTTCCACTCGGCCCCACGGGCCGCGAGCCCACGGCGTCAGAAGTTAACGTAACTTAAGGGCATGTTTGTTTTTTGGATTATTAAAATTAGATTTGCAGTTGCTCCACCAAAAAACTTACTATATCGATAATTCTTTTCTCCAGGCAAGTCATCACACCAAAGTCCCCAACACACTCTAAGCCTTCCCCTCGTGAAAGCACAATCACCTTGTAAAAGTCGAAAAAAGAGATGCGTATATTCGGCAATTGAGTTTGCAAACCTTAAAACACCTTTTCTATCCACTAGATCAACAAAGGATGGCAAGATCTATCCATTCTGATGTGGCCACAAAACCCTTTTTGTTTTCTTCTTAACTTTACTCACACTGACACCATGGTGCTTCCTACGGTTGTCCTCCTTATGCCGACAGTTATACGATCACACCTCCTCGCCATCATCTCCTCATTAGTCACCACCAAGATCTATTCCTATGGCATGTACATCATCCCTCTCCCTCCTCGTCTCCTCACTGTCCACCACCAAGATCTATTCCTATAGCATGTTCATCATTCCCCTCCCTCCTCGTTGTCTTCGCCCTCTTTAGTGGCGTTTACAATCAAATATGTCACTCTCCCTTTTGCCCATATGCTAACACCTAGACTCATGATGCCTATATGACTCTACCCTGCCCAACCAGCTTCTCAATTTGAACAAAAGTATCTTATCAAGTAGGAAAAGGCTTCAAGTCCATGAGAAAAAACTCAAAAAGTTCACAGATGTAAAACAATGTTCTAATTCGATAGATCCAAGCTACGAACGTATAAAAATTGAAAAAAAAAGATAATTAAACCTACAATTAGGGTTTGTACCTGTTGCCGCAAGCATGGACTCCTTCAAAGTATGTGGTAGTGCCCAACCTTGATTTCTATGCTCTCCGAGGGGCGGCGTTGCGGTGGTGCTCCTTTTGTGGTAACCAATTGTGCATATGCAGAAAAGGCAGTGGTGTGAAGAGCCGTGTGGAACCAAGATGAATAGGAGAGACTAGGAGGGGGTAAAGGACAATCTAAATAGGTTGGATTCCATATATTAAATAAAGAAAAGATAATGCAGAGCTTTGTCTGATGCGCACGTTAAAACAAGAGATTTAAAATAAAATTAAAAGGGTGAAATCATATATTAAATAAAGAAAATATAATGCAGAGCTTTGACTCATGCACACGTTAAACAAGAGATTTAAAATAAAATTAAAAAAGGTGAAACCGGATCTAGTACCTGTGGGTGCCGACATGGCCAAGGAGCCCCGATTTCTTGTTTTGTGATGAACCACAAGGATTGGGAGAGGCTTAAAAATTATGGAAACCAATTACTCTTCGCTACGGCTTGCCTAACGAATCCCTGAACGGAAAGAAGTGATTGAAGGTGGTTTTTACTTGTAGAGGATAAAATCCCTCACAATTCCCTCTGTTTTTTTGGACCAAGATTAATTGAACAATTCTTAAGCAACTAGTTGCACACCATTCAATAAGAACATTTAAGGTTGGATGTTTCATTAGATAGTCGGCCACTACCGCCCCTCGTGTCCACCACCCTAGGTTCCTCATATACTACTACCACCCACATCCCTATATGTAGCGACCTCACTGGTACCGAGGATACACTTTCTCGTCTAGTCTAGCCACAGGATTGAAATAAATTATGTCCCATGGGCTACTAGATGGTATCATCTTGTTAATTTCTTATCGAAGCTTGTTTCTTGTAGACTTGCATGGTTGTTCACATTGGGTATATTGTTATTCCTTCTCATTTACATCTAGTAACAGAGCAACAGCTCGCCCAACCTGGGAGTGGGCCTCCCTTGGCGTTGAATTTTTTCTAGTGACTCAACTAATAGCACAAGTCTAGAGTTCCTATGACGCATATCGCACTTCTCTCCCAAGTCTTGGTCATGAACGGGGAAGAAGTGGAGCACGACCCGCAAGCCGCATGTGTAACTACCCGTTGTTTGGACTTGCGGGGTCGCTTGGATGGAGCTCTGTGTGAGTGCAGCTGTCGTGCCACTCACTAGCTCTAAATCACCAATACTTACGATCTTTTATAGTGAGTGATAAATCAGTGACTTGATGTATTAATTTGTTGCTCACCCACTGTCCATATAGGTACAAATGGTTAAAGAGAACAAGATCTAACATAACGTCCACAAACTATATTATGATCTGTATATGTTGATTCATAATAGGCAAAATTGCCCCCCACCCCCTACATTTCTATGCGAGCTCCGCCACTACTATTTGTTGCATCTATGTGTTACTGGTTTATTGGATTCCCATATCACAAGGACATAAAAAGTTATCCAAACCTCCAAATTTCAACATGGCTAGTAGTAGTATGCATCTTGAGAAGTTCTCAAGGCGTTAGACCGTATGTTGTTTCCAAGGTCTAAGGCCTATTTTTGCGTGGGCGATTCAAGAGTGATCTCCAATTGGTCATTGGAGTCGCTAAGTTGCGACGTATTGGAACTAATCAAACATGGATTTCATAGATTATAGTTTAAGAATGTCATTATGGGGCTCTAGTTTTACTCTAGCATCTCTTTTTTATTATCTAGAAACTTAGATGTAAATGGAGGTGCAAGGCAATTAACTTTTGTTTTAATATAGTTCCTTTTAATTCGAAAAGAAGAGGAGGATGGGGATAGGGTCGTGTCGCGTCATCGCAAGAGTGCACAAAATAAGTAACTCTCATATGAGTAGGGCAGACCAAGAGGAGTCTCTGCACCACACTTCGAAGGGTGTCTTGACCTATTTTGGAATTCGTTGCTAACCAAGGAGCGAGTCTAGGTATGAGCTGGGAGCTAGGAACGAAAGGAAATAATAGCATATACTGTAGTTTAATGCCTAACCAAAATGACATGTACGTACCGTGTATAGCAAAATAAATCAGGACTTTTTTTTTTAAAAAAGAGAAAATTAACGAGGGCGTTGCGATCGCGCTTAATTAGACGACAAAGTCAAATATAATGAATCGTACTCCAAAACGTGGAAATAAAAAACTGTATCTCAAGACAAAGAAAAAAAAATATGAGCAGACTTTGTCCATAGACCATATATTGTACTTCCACGAGCCATTGACCAAAACGAATGCGGCGCGATGAATGAAAAGATCGAGTAGATCAGCACAGGCCCCACCATTATGAGTTCATGACAGCTTGAAAATGGACCAGGCGGGTACAGGAATCAAATCGCTTGGGGGAGGAGGCATTATATATTTACTATATATTTATGTGTACACCAGCAATCAAACCAACCATGGCAAACAACAACGTCCAACTAATAAGCTTCCTCTTGGGAAGAAGTTGGGACTGACCTACCCATCTTATTGCTCCCAATAAATAAAACACCAAGAATATATATGATTTGGAAAGACTGCTGTCTGCTGTAGAGCCAGGCGTCGTCGATGAAACTCCAGATCGACCTAGCTACTTTCTATATATACATCAGCAACTCTCTCTCTCTTCGATTTTTCCTTTGGAATGAAAAACTCAAGCTCCCTGTAATATCTAACCTGAAGGCATGCATTCTCTGAAACCTAGCTAGACGAGCGATTTTTTTTTCTTATTGGGGGCGGGGGTATATATGTTGTTACCAAATGAATGTCTCGCTGACCATACCGAAAAAGATTAACCAAGAACACCCTGCATCAACCACGAACATCACCTCTGCCTTAATGGTAAATGGTAATGGAGGCATTCCAAGCTGGTAAGCAACCGAGCACCAGGAGGGTAACCCACGGCCAGGCGGCCAGCCCCCACACCACACCACCCACTACGCCACGCCAAACTGCCAAAGCGAAAGCGTTTGCCACCTCCTACCGACGCGGACAACACACGCGCCACGTTCGTCGGTCGTCGCACTGCCAACATATATATATATATATATATATATATATATATATATATATATATATATATATATATATATATTATATATACACACACGAGACGGACGCGAGATGCATGACCGACCAGCTTTCGTTCGGCTGTGCCGCCGATGCCCGGCCCGCCCATGGTTTCAACTTTCAAGGCACTGGAACAGGAGATGAGAGCGGCTGCAGCCGGCAGCCTTCTTTCTGGAGCATATATCCGCGACACGCACAATTGCATGCAAGAAACAGACATGGATGGTCGGATGAATGGATACAATGACGATACACGCCGCACACGGCAACGGGGAGCAGTATATAAGTAATAATTGAAGTAATGTAACACAACAACGATGATGTGCCAAAACAAAAGCAAAAGCTAGTACGCCACGATCTCGCTAGATCTAGATTCTAGATAATCTGAATGGAAGGAAGGAGGGGTGTAGGAGAGAAGCACCGATCGAGTCATGGAGTTGCGGCGGAAATCGCGAAACCCACTTGGTTGGCCGGCCGATGTGCACTCTGTTTTTTTCCCAAGGGAATCCGGTTCTGTTCTGCAGGCTGCAGCAGGACGGATTGGGAACGGCAGCAGCCAGCCCTGCTCGAGCAGGTTCGTCGCCGTCGTCGTCGATCGGCGGCGCCACGCCGCGCCGCGCCACCCTGCCACGCACGCCGACGTGGCCCGTCTTCAGTCCTTTATCTGGAGCCAGCGGCCGAGCTGCGTCGGGTTGACGACGCCGGGGACGTGGGCCCCGCTCGCCATTAGCAGCCACGACACCTCCGCGTACCTCTTTTTCGGGTCCGGCTCGGGAGCCCGCGACGGAGCCGGAGCCGGGGCCCCGCGGCTCGGCTCGATCCGCCGCCCCAGGAGCGTGCCGTGGGCGAGGAACTCGTGGGCCAGGTGGCCGGCCAGGAGCTTGTTGTTGCCACCGCCGCCGGCGGCGGCTGCGCGAGCCGGAGCCGCCGGAGCCGGCTTCCACGGCTCGGCTTTAGCCGGCACGGGGAGCGGCTGGACCTGCCCCTGCGCCTGGGCCAGCGCCTGCAGCTCGCGCTCACGCTCACGCTCACGCTCCTTGCGCTTGCCGAGAGCGACACGCGCCGCCTCGAGCTTCTCGCTCAGCGACATATCGACGGCTCCGCTTTCGCCTCTAGCCACGTCAGCGCGGACCTGAGCCGTCCAAAAGGAAAGACGGAGAGGCACGAAGTTTTTTTTATCCCCTCTCCTGTTGTGGTCTGCGGCGGAGCAGGCGAAGGGAGAAGGAAAAAAGAAAACCCAAAAGAAAAAGGGTGACTGAGCACGAAGTAAGAACGCAGGTGGTGGGACCCACCGAGGGGCAGGAGCGTAATTTCCCAGGGCCAAGGCAGAAGAGCAGGGGAGGGAGGGAGGGAACGGAGTGGGGGGGGGAGACGCAGACGGTAGGATGGAAGAAGCGAAAAAAGTCTGGTTCAAAGGAGAGGATGGCACAGGGTGGGGAGATGCCTACTATTTATACCATGGGGTGGTGAATACAGCCCGTGGATGTCGCCATAATAACGAGACTGCCACCGTGGTCTAGCGGGAACGATTTCTACAGAAGGGTAGGCTCGTAGTTTGTTGGGAACATTGTAGGATAGTATGGGTATTTGTCAGGCGGGAAGATTAGCGCGCTCGGGAAACTCCGTCGAGGAGTGTACGCGCGGGTCGCGACGCTGGGGCCGTCTTGGGACCACCCGTCAGTGGTACGCAGGTAGGTTTGTTTGGTGTACATGTTTTTTTTAGAAGACAGTTCCTACAATAATATCATTTCCTTCCGCCCGCCTCTTGCAGATCTCCGTCGTGGCGCCTGGAACCGTTCACCCATGGAGATGGCTGGCGCCGCCGCTGGTGGTGGCTACCTTTTCTCCCGCCCTTGGGGTTGGGGTCCACTCGGGCGCGCGGAGAGGAGGAGCCCGGGGTGGTTGGTGAAGCCGGCTGCGAGGGTGGGACCGTCCGAGGCCAGCCGGGCCAGGATGGTGAGGGCCTACCCACATCAGTCCCGGCGGTGAGGACCGGGAATAGATTGGGTTTGTAGAGGTGTCCCGGCAGGTCGGGTCACGCGTTCGCGGGCATCGGAGAGCTTGCTGTAGATGGACCTCGAGAGCGCAGGCGCGGAGGCGGGCCGAGGGGAGCACGCGCGGAGCGTGCGTGTACTGCGTAGCGGACGACAGCGCGGGGTAGATGACGGACTGGTGGAGTGACGGGGCGGGCGATGACGATGAGGAGACGATGGGTGCGGAGGGGTGTGCCGGCCAGGGAGAGCACGTCCGGGTAGGACCGCGGTTGGTTGGGGGGGGGGGGGGGGGGAGATTGCTCCTCCGCCTGTACGGAACGACGTGGGGCGAGGGGAACGGCGAAGCGGGGGAATTGGGCTGCGCTTGGGCGGCAGCCATGCCGCTGGGCTGTACAGCCCCCTCCGTCGAGATGTTCTGCACCCTGAATATATCCGAGAACCGAGATTCCGTCGCATTTCTCTTCTGCTTGACATCGGTGTTGTCTTGTGTTCTATTAGCAGACAGCAGTGGGGGAGGGGCGACAGATCGGGAGTCGCCTTTGGTGGCTAGCCACTCAGCAGCGTTGCCCGGCCGGCGTCTCAGCCTTCCGGTTCCGGTCACGCCTGCGCTCAGAGTCAGAGGGCTCCTCCAAATCCATTCAGCGACGCCACCCTCACTCGTTCCCCACCAGCAACGGGCGGTCCTGGGCAGCGACGGCATCCCGGCCGCACGTCCAACCACTTCTGGCTTGTCTTCCCAGACCGAGCCACTCTGCCACGGCGAGTACCCTATCAATTCTTGTTTTGTTGTGTCCATGCATGTGGTTTTTACCTGGTACGTGTCACGATCAGTTTAATCGTGTTACCTAGGTGCTCATCCTAAGCCATTGTGTAGCATGTTGCTTGACTAATTACCTTGTTGGTTCTTAATTTTATTGAGTATTTGCCTTGACTCCTAGGATTCTTAATTTCAGAGGACAACTATTTGTACGCACTGCAAGTAGTCATCTCTTCTCACCCCTATCTTGACCTTTGTAGATCCAATTTGCTTCATTATCTATTTGTATAATCTGGTAGTTAGGCCAAACGATATTTTTCTAAATAATTACTGTACTGTTTATCATTTTTGTCCATACGAAGAAAACACATAGTGTTCAACTGATGCTACTTGTGGTTAATGGCTTACAATATATTTCTGATGTTAGAGTTGGGTATAGGTAAAAAAAAAAAGGTGACAATAATACACTATGGTCGGTTCCTATTTGGGACAAATAACCTGGGAAATGAGTTATTAGTAACTCTTGGTCCTGAATCTTGTTACTTTTGCAGGTTTCGAACTCCACGAACTGAGAACATGAAGTGGCGAAAAAGAAGATGGCTGTCGGTCTGGCATTGTTTGATTTCTAAAGCCTTCATGTAAAAATATTACTAGCTAAAATATTACTAAAACAATAAAACCTACTGCAATGTCATACAAAGCATGGAATTAGAAAATATTCTAGTGTAGTTCAAACTAGACGTGGTAACTGAACCATAAAAGTAGTATATATTTAACATGGATATCAATATGCAATACAGTTTTAACACATTTTAGTTGTGGCACTTTTTTTAATCGAATGACATTATCTCTTCTCTCTTGTATTTGCATTCGGAATGGATGTTTTGTGACTTATTAGGCATAAGACAACACTATAAAATGAAGAGTTTCCGATTAGATAATCTCTATGCTGCATTTGCAGGCAGTTGTCCACTCTTATTTATTAGGTATGAATTTAAACTAAAAACTACTATATTTGTCATCTTAAGACGAGGCATATGACACTTTTTAGCAATCAGTAAAAAATAGTAGCAATTTTTAAGCAAGCAAACTTCAGGAGCACTAATTTATGCAATATATGTTTCAGGCTGTCGGATACGAAGGTAAGGGGTACCCTAAACCCTTCAATAAATTAACGTTAAACATAGCAACCATTTTTTTAAGGCAAGGATCAGCCTACTGTTCGGTAAGACGCGGCCCATCAATCGAGGGCCCCCTCTACACCTACTGCGGAAACCAGCCACTGCCCCGGCCCTACCTCGACGACGGACGAGTACCTCGACGACGGACGAGGGGTCGGGCGAACGACCCCCCGGCCTCTACCTCGACGACGGACGAGGGGTCGGACGAACGAGCCCCCAGCCTCTACCTCGACGACGGACGAGGGGTCGGACGAACGAGCCCCCGGCCTCTACCTCGTCGACGGACGAGGGGTCGGACGAACGAGCCCCGGCCTCTACCTCGACGTCGACCCCCTCAACCCGTCGACGCCTCGACCTTCCAGGCACCGTCGGCGGACGAGGGCTCGAGTAACCCAACCACTCCGTCATGGGTAAAAGTAAACCCACCTGACGACATGGGCGCCTGCGTCCACTGTCAAATCCGCCAACTCCCCGTCCAGTCCCGACTCCCGTCGACTGTGCCGCCACTGCCGCC
>CM039131.1:35784103-35836468 GCA_022036555.1 Microstegium vimineum
GACATTGAACTCCTGGCACACCCATACCCACATCTTAATGTCAAAGTTTGAGCCTATGGCTTCGTCATTGTAGATGTGCTGTGCTAAACTAGTCTTGCCGACACCGGCCGGCCCAACGATAGGAACAACAGAGTAGACATCATAGCAGTTAGCTTCGCCAGATAACAGCAGCTCAACGACCTGCCTCCTGTCCCGCTCCCTTCCGTGAAGCCGGCATTTCATCAAGCCGCTGGTGGGCATCATGGGGCTGACCTCGTGCCGCCGCCTCTCCCCGTCGCCGCTCCTCAGCCGGAGCGCTTCCCTGTCCCTCGCGATCTCGTTGTACCGCTCCATGATCTTGGCGATCTTGCGGCAGAGGCGGTCGGGGGAGGAGGAGTACATCAGGCTGAGCTCGCGCTTCCGCTTGCCGGTGCTGGCGCGGAGCAGATGGGCCTTGAACCCCTCGAGGCGCGCCGTGCGGAGCGCCTCGAACTCGAGCTCCTCGAGCACGTCCTCGGCCGCGTGCTCCAGGTCCCGGAGCTCCCGGAGCCACAGCGCGACGAATTCGTCGGCCACCACCCGGTCCTCGGCGGCCCGGAGCGTGGCGCGGATGCGCCGGAGCCTGGACCTCAGCTTGTCGAGCTCGCCGTCGTCGACCGCGCTCGGCTCGGAGGAGGGCCCGAACTTGTGCAGCAGCGGCGCGGCCAGCCGCTTAGCCCTGAAGGTGAAGTCGTCCAGGAAGTCCCGCAGGTCGTCGACGAGCCTCCCCTCGCCTCTTGCCGCTGCCATGGGGAAAATCTACTGGAGCTCGGAGCTCCGAGCTGAGCCTGTGACTAGTTTGGTTGACCACTTAAAACTATCCGCACTGCTATTCCTCTATATTCATCTTCTAAAAAGAATATTTTGTCATGTCCTGATCAGCGAGTCCTCTGTACATATTTCTTTCGCATCCATCATCCTTCAGGGTATCCACAACAGTAATAGCTAGTACTAGCTATTTGGTAAGTTGATGTGGAGGTGAGAGACAATAAAAGAGACTGATATATATTATGGATCCATATATTCCTCTCACATGGTCTTGAACTACGTGAAATAGATAGACTATTTGATTGTAGCTAGTGACTATTCTCTCTTCTACTTTTTTCTTGTCATGTCACATCTAGCTAACCAAATAGCTAACCATTGTGGACGCTCTCATATCGCATACTCTGTATCAACGGCTAACAGTGGAATCCACATGTTTATAAATAAAATTTATCTAAATATATCTATATGGGATCTTGTTTTGAAGGATTTATTCAAACGAATTTAATGGTGCAAACGGAATTTAATTTAGTGTTTTGGTTGGTGAGTTATGACATTTTTGTTCATCGAAAAGGTTGTGCACGCAAACCAAGGAAGCAAAGCTGCTCAGCGTTCGTCCGCTTTCCACACCACAGACGCAGGATTGCCCTCCCGTCCGGATGCTTAGCGGGACCGTAGCGTAGTGCGGTGCGCGCATTTTATTCCTCCAGTTGAATTTGGCGCAATGCGGTGCGGACAGTCTTATTTTATTTTGACGAAACATGTACCACTACTAGTACCACTCCCGTCCCCGCGCATCCCGTGCAAGAGCATGGACAGCGTACTCGAGGGCCGTCCAATCGCTAGTTGACACCAGACTGCTGTCAGTGAACAAGGCGTCTGCTGAGGGGCGGCGTCGAGTGCAGAGAAGAACCAGTGTGTCTGCGTATGAGCACGGAGACGGGCACCACAGTCCACGGTTCACTCTCACTGAGCAGTGAACGGAGCGCTGGACATGGACACAGCGAGTCAGCGACACTGGAGAGGAGAACCGGGAACCGGGGGCGGCGCATTGGCGCGGCATTGCAATGAGCCGAGCTGCACACGGGACCCCACTGGACTCAGATTCGGTCCTCTATCAAACGTTCAAAGAAAAATCCGATGCTCTCACAAATTCAGCTGTTAGCTTTTCCACGCCGCGTCGAGGACGAGAAGCACTGAGCAGACCATCCTTCGTAGGGATGCCTTTTAGGAGCACTACAGGCGCAGGTGCATCATCAAGGAGGACCATGCTTGTGGGTTGCTTGATTGCTTCACTGCCATCAGATTTAGAACAGAGCTCCTTCTTAAATTTCCTGTCACATTATCACAAACGTAACGCTGCTATGAGGCTATGATATGATTTTTATTGGTTTGAAGGATGTAAGTTTAGCTTACTCTCTCTGCTATAGCACAATTTTGAACGATATATATAGTATTGTGTCATGAAACTTCAGTACCCAAATATGTAGTAGTACCGTTACTCTGCATCTACGTGCTAATTATTGTTTATAGTAAATGTATAAAATTAAAAATCTGCAATCATGTGGTAGTAATTATTTGTTGTATTTTTTTGTTCTTTGTGACAAAATTTCACAAGGAAAATTGGGTTAGCTATTGAAAGACAATGCCACAATTTGAGAAGGGAACACCTCAAGTTGGTTTGAGATTTATGCTTTAGGACCTGTTTGGTACAACTTATAACAGTTTCATAAGCTGTTTTTTTTGTCAAACATCTCTTTTTAAAACAGCTACACACCTAAAGTTGTTTTCCTCCCCCTCTCACAAACACATGAAGTGAGATGAAGCTGAAAATATTAGTTTATCACAGTTTTTTCCCCCATTTCTCTCTCACATGCATGCATAAAGTTGTTGGTGAAGCTGTTTTGCCAAATATTTTTTTCAAAATAGCTCAACTTTACCTAGAAAGTTGTTTGTAAAGCTATTTTCTAAAAAAACACCTTCACTAGTGAAGCTGAGCTGTACCAAACAAGCCCTTAATGTTGCCAACACATTACATCTTAAAGAGATGGACTAGAGAAGTATGCACTGAAAGTATTCAAGACGGACAAGGAAGAAATGCAATAGAAAATCCAAAACTGAGAAATGCAATAAAAAATCCAAAACTGGAAGCTCAACTTCGATTGAAGTTTCTGTCTCATAAATTCCACAATTTGGCATATAAAGCCGCCAACTCTTTAGAATGTTGCTTGCTGCTCGACAATGCTCTTGATTGCTTTTGCACATAAGTTGAGGATAAACTTAATGTATCTAACTATGCTACAAATGAAAAACCAACGAATGAACAAAAAAATATTAACCCAAATGTGAATCAAAGAGATGATTTGATTAGTGCTACAAAGCTAAAGAAAAAGAAGGTCCATTCAAAAAATTCAAAGAGAAAGAGGACTTGGATTGATAAGTTATTACACAAAGGGAAGCAAAGCAAGCAAAATCTCCCATACCACCAAAATCTGTCAAACCAAATAAGAAAGGAACATGGGTATGTTCCAAAGTTGCAACCTACACAATGTATGCATGTTGTTGTCATTCTATTCAAAACTAATTGGTTGAACTTTTATTAGCAGCCACGGAACAAAAATGATATTGTACAACATCGAGTTGGATTGGAAAATGCTGCAACAGAGATGAAATTGTGCAGTCTCAGGATTACAATGCCTTTGTGTTGTTTCCATATGTGCATGCCCACTGTTTAAGAGCCTGCCAAGCTTTCATCGCTTCAACGAATTGCCAGAAATCCTAGAACTTATGAAACCTGAGTCACTCAAAGTTGAAGGCTTCCACGACATGTATTTGATTTGCCACAGGGGATTGCCTGCACTGAAGAATCTAGAGATAAGTCGTTTGTGGTTGGTTTATCAAACCTCCCATCTCTTGAGAAGTTGAAAGTTGTCAAATGCCCAAAACTTGATGCAGTCAACAAATGCCAGCAATGACATTTCAAGAAAATCATCATTACTATCAGGTAAAGTAATTCAAAGAAAAAAAAAATCCAATCTTTTTAATTTTGACAGGTTCCACTACACATCAAAGTATTTTGTTTTCTCAAACTACATTTTCTCTTTGTAATTCTACCTAATCTCAATTATCCCCTTTGCAGGGATGGTACGGTTATCTCAACCTAGGAGAGGAATCCTGCTTTGAGCATCTGAATATTATGCGAAACTTGGGACTCATGTAGTTATGTCCCGCATTATCGAAGGATGGGGTAATATTAAGTTTTGTGGCCTATGCAAATACTGCAGGTTAAGAGCCTATGGAAAATTAAGATACTCACAATTGCTTACCTCGTGTAATTGTACTGTGTGCCAGTGTACCGAAGATAGACCTTTTGACGACTAATAGGATGTTTGGTTGGCCGCCTAACCTTGCCACGACAACTGTGGCGCCACCCAAGTTTTTTGCCGGTAGCTGTGGCCTGCCATGCTGCAGCAACTGCAGCGCCAAAGGTTAGGCGGTAGATTTTTCCGCCATGGCATGGCGAGGGTGTTTGCTTGTCGGCCACAACGCGCCACCGTCACAGCTGTTTACGCCGGTGTTTGGTTCGTTATTAGCTTTTGGCTGCCACAGGTTTCGTACTAGCGAATAGCACTAGCAGTTCGCCATACTCTGTGGCGCTCGTTTCAGCCGCCGCAGGTGAGGCTCGCCACATCTTGGCGTGGCAACCCGTGGCCGTAAAGCAAACAGCCTCGGCGGCGTGATTTTGCACTGAGAATAGTTGTGGCTGCCGCAGTTTTCACGTGAACCAAACAACCACCTTGGACTGGTGGCAGCCGCAATATGTGGCGTGGCGTGCTGGGCTGTAAACCAAACACTGCCCTAGCTTCTCGTGGCCGCCGTAGCTGTGGGCTATGGCAAGGCGAACACAGACGGGAAACCAAACGGCCTCTAAATCATATCAGCGTATTTCACTCGTACTTTTTGCTAACATACATGTAACAAGGCGGTCCAACCACTATATTTCCGTGAAGTAATATCAAAATACAAGAATGGCATACTCGCAGTAAACGAACAAGGAGAAAATTGTTTGATGGATGAGTTTGCCAGCTTACGGAACGGAGGAAGGCGAACTGGATTCAGTGGTGCCGAGTTGCGTTGCGCCACTCTGGGATGATCAGTCAGACCCGCTACCTCTTTCTCCTTCTGGCTCCTGTTTCTCTACTCTCTAGAGGGGCACCACACGGGGCTGCATCGATCGTGGAGGCCGCGGCTGCGTATACGTGACGGGAGCCAGGAGGGCACGCAAGGCTGCCGACCGCCGTTGAGCGCCGGCGGTCGGCGGTGCACGCCCGCAAGGCAACGGGAGTCGAGATGGTGCATTGGTGCTACGCAAGTGAGGGCGTGGGCAGTGGGCCGCTCGAGCGGCCCGGCTTGAGATTGCAGCTCGCTAAGTGGAGAGAGTTGGCTCATGGGCCCGCTTGGGCGCTTGTGGTCGAGCCATCGAGGCTGGAGGGCCAGCTAGTGCTGTCGGAAGCGTGGCAGCGGCTGGGCTAGCCTCCATTGGTCATGGATCGTTAGCCCGGTGGTCGTGACCAACCAAAACTGTCCTGATCCCCCATGACGTGTGCGTGACATCACTCAGAGATCCGCAACCGGTGAGCCACCCCGAAGCCCGAATCCTCTCGGCCTCGCATCGCATCCGCCCGTGGCCGCCGGGGGGCGTGGAGCACCCAACTCAACTCCCACCGGCTGCGAGACCCTCCTCACCTCCACGGAAGCACACACCCGAAGAAGAAGAGAAGGTGAAAACCATGGCGCCACCTGCTGCGTCCATCTCGCCCGTCAGCTGCGTCCACTTCCCCGCCTCAGCCCCTCGTCGCGCGTCCCCCTCTTCCCTCAGAAGGCTCCCCAGATTCGCGGCCCGGAGTAGCGGCGGCGGGGGCACGCGCCCTGAGCCGAAACCAGGTAACCTCTCTGACGTGGGGTGGGGTGGGGAGCAGAAGGGCAGTCCGATTTGAGCTTAGGCTTTACTCTGTGCTCTTGCTGGTGTCGTCTCGTGGCGCAGATGACAACGAGAGCAAGGCCGTCCTCGACGCCTTCTTCCTCGGGAAGGCCTTCGCGGAGGCGCTCACGGAGCGGGTCGAGTCGGTGGTGGGCGAGGTGTTCAGCGTCGTCGGGCAGTGGCAGGCCGAGCAGCAGAAGCAGGTGCAGGAGTTCCAGGTACTGCGCGACACAATCCTTGCTCCAGATGAGCGCTCACAGTATTTCGTTTTCCATGACAATTCGCCAATGAGCTCTTTAGTACTTGACATCTCGATGATGTGTTATCATCCGTGTGGATTTAAGTTTTCAAATACCACAATCTGTAAAACGAAAGACCTTCAACAAGGAATGAGCATTGAAATGCAAAATGGGCCTAAGTGTAATAGCCTGCCAATTGTAAAAGTAAGATATGTACCCTGGGCTAGGTGGAGTTAAACATGTCCTGGAAATTTGCTGAAGGGAAATGGTTCTACATTCATTTTGGGGAACTATATAGTCCAGATGCCGAAGGTAAATTCTGATGGGTTATTTTTGGAGATATCACATAAATCAACTGTTTTGCGTCATTATTGATAGTTGCGTTACATATAGTGAAAATTGCCATTTCGGATTTCTTCATTTTTTCTTCTTCTCTGTAACCCTGGCTCTACCCCACATGCTACTGAATTCTCTTATGTATATGATACATATAGGAGGAAGTAGTTCAAAGAGCCCAAAAGGCTAAGGAGAGAGCTGCAACAGAAGTCATTGATGATAAGGGGACAAAGTCGCTAAGGGAACCTTCAGCAACAATTGTGACAACTACACCTATGTCATCTCCCCCTGCTACTCCCACACAGAGAGAATAGTTCTAGCCTTCTTGGTGGCAATGAAGAGTTGTTGCTGCAAGTAGATGCAGTTCTTTCTGTAGCCAAAAGGTTTTAGTTGGCTTCCACATGATATATGTCGATGACAAATATATTTGCTAGTGAAAGTTCTAGCATTTCAGTTAAGAATCTAATTTACAATTTTTCATATGAATGGCATGATATATATTAGTTCACTTTAGTATCCGAGGAAGAACTTTTGCATCTAGAGTATTTGGGTATATCTATAGTATGTTATATGCCATTCTTAAGAAATACAACTTCCAAAACCTTGGTAACGATATAGGTCTTGATTTATGCTATTTACTACAGTTTATAACTTCGAATGAGGACTTCATCGCAAAAGCTTCAAAGGAGATTTGTGAAAGAATGATTTGATCAAGAAAATAATGAATAAATGTCTTTTCTGTATCAAATACCATATGCAGAGGTATTGTTTCATCGAGGACAATATGTATGTGTACTGGATTGTGCAAGCAATTCCTGATTACTTTGGCATGTGGATTCAGCTTACACTTTGTGTCATTCATGATTCTGTCATATTGTCTCCCAAGCTGATTCCTATATGACACTGGCATACATGGAAATTTACCAAATAATTTCCTGTGTTATTAAATCACTGAGTAAGGTACAGACATGGACCTTGAGAATTTTGTATTTCTGTGCTAGGAAACCATATGCTTAGGTGATTCTTCGGAGGCCATCTCTATCTGTTCATAGCCCTTGATAAACTTGCTGTACCATTTAGCAGACAGTTTTGGTGTTCGCTCTAGTGACTTGAAATCCACATGACAAAGACCATACTTTACGGTGTAACCCAAGTTCCATTCGAATATATCCATCAAAGACCACACAAAAAAACCTCTCACATCCGCTCCTTTCCTGCATATAAGTAGCAAAGTTTTGTTATTACTTGGCTGCAGAGCAGTTTACATGAAAAGATAATTGAGGAATGCCACAACCTTATTGCAAAGCTCAAGTAAGTGAGGTAGTCATGAATGGAAGTTGACCTTTCAGTATCATTGATTAATTCTTCTGATGTGGTGCTGCTATTGGCTATTTGGGCATAACCTGAAAGACCAAAAAGGGAGATCAAGAGGTCCATACATATATTATTATGGTGCCAGTGTACTACAAGTATATATAAATATGATTTCACCAAAAAAGTATATATAAAGATGGATGGAAGTGAATCATTGTTCTGTACAAAGGCATATGTTTTGTAGCTAATATGTATATTTTACCAAACCTAGTAACCCACCATTCTCTGTGATGTACAAAGGTATGCTTTTATATCTCTGCTCTAAAAACATGACCAACTTTTCCAAAGAGCTTGGAACCATATAGCTGCCTGCTTGTGTCTGCAATATTAATTTAGCGTGTTAGGTTGTGCAAAATTAATCTGAAAATAGAATTCTTGTTGAATATAAAATTGCAATGTACAATGCTGGCTTTTACCGGTTTTCCAATGGGTATCCCATTTCGTTCTGATGATTCAGAAACTAAAGCTTGACAAGTGTAGAGGTCCAAATCACATGGACTATATATGCAATCCTTGACGTAGAATGTATGATAGTAATTTACTCCGATGAAGTCAATTTGGTTTTTCAGTAGTTGCTTCTCTCCTTTTGTGAATTTTGGCAAATTTGGACCTAAGATTTGGCGCATTTCGTCAGGGTAGTCACCAAAGAACAAGGGATCCAGGAACCTGTTTTACCATATATCATTAAGTGAGCATTCAATCACGAAGACCAAAAAGTCAATTCCAGGAATAAAATACTAGTATGATGGAAGGTTACTGAATCAACTGATACCATGCAGTTTCGAAAGACAGAGCTCGGTTTACTGCCAACTGGTCGTCTGTGATATTCCTCAGTGATTCATACCATTTCATATACAGTATAATTCCTACAGAGCCACCTTGCTTGGCCTGAGAAGGATGGAGAACAAGGAAAACAACTGATACAACTTCCATGAGGATTTAAGAGCAAGCACATGGTTAGTCCCCACTCCCTTTTGATCCAAATCTATCTGTTGTACCTTGTAATTTTTTCTGTAGATGTTGACTGTCTTTGCATGAGCTAATATCATGTTATGCGCTGCAATGTAGGGCTCAGTTGATGAATTCCCAGAATCACAATTCCCATATGTCTTGGAACAGTGGCTGGGTGGAAATACCCCGACAAAGTATGCGTTCTTCACCATAAGATTTGGCTCATTGAATGTAACCCAGTGCTTTACTCGATCACCAAACATTTTGAAGCAAAGCTTAGCAAAGTAGGTGAAGTCCTCCCTGAACAGAAATACAGAAACAATCACGTATGAGCTCACTACATCTTCGTAGAGATAAAGCTGTAATATGGGCTTACTGAAACTCTGGGCTCAACCAGGAGCCGTATCTTTTTTCGAGTTCCTCGGGTATGTCATAGTGTCCGATCGTCACAAATGGTTGTATCCCTGCTAACCAAGCTTATCAAGTGCTAGGCCCAGATGAAAGAGACTGAACTTAAAGGCTTGCTTATTTTGTAGGGTGGCATTTGTGGATGGATGTAGCTGGTCACATAATAACAGAACATAGAATGCATACCTTTTTCTAGCAGGCCATTGATGAGGCTGTTGTAGAATTTAACGCCTGCCGGATTAACGCCTCCGAAGCGACCCTCTGACCATGGATGTTTGAAAGGTATAAGCATATAATTTATGTTAAACGCTGGTACTAAGGAAGGATTCCGTGCATCATTGGCAACTCGTCTAACTCATGAGATTCTAAGAGTAAGCTCACTTGGAAGTATTCTAGTCCAGGACAATGAGAATCTGTAGGAGTCGAGGCCCATTGAATGCATCATTTCTATGTCCTCCTGCAAGTGTTGACTTTAAGTGAGATTTTGCTTTTTGGAGGGTGTCGATACCTTAATTCATGTTACTGATTTATGTAGGGTTAAGAAAATATGTGCATGAGCACTTGATAAAATGTCTTTATGTATGCTTACCTTGTATCGATGATAATGGTCAGCGGCCACGTCGCCATTGCTTCCATCCTTAATCTTTCCTGATTTTTGGTTAATAGCGAAGAGCAAGATAAGACAGGCAACAAAATTAAGCACGTCTGGATCTTCAAAGCGCACATCCCTAGTCGAATCTACCAGAAGTGATTTTGCATGGTTGGGTTTCATGGTTTCAGCACAAAATGGTCCTAGTTGGGCGGGTTCCAGTGCGGGACTGTGCAAGCAATTGCTAGCGAGCGCTGACAAAGGGTGTTTAGTTTGGTTGGCTAAGTCACTCGAGCGGCACCACACATGTCCTGTGTTCGATTTCCCGTGTGAGCGAATTACAAGCTGTGACTTTCTGAATTTATTTTAGGATTTTCGGCTCAGTTCTTCAGTAGAGGCAGGTTTGCGTAAAAAATTGCTAGCGAGCGTTGCAGAGCCAAGGGTCTGGCCGGGCGCGGCAGGCGCGGATAAGGAGAGCGGGCGGCGAGCATCCGTCGCGGCGTCAAGCAAGGCCTGGGTGGACAGCGAGCGGCCTGCGCAGCCGCAGCAGCGAGCATGTGACCTTCGTTGTGCAGTCCCGATCCTTCGTTGTGACCTTCCTTATCCTCCTATTTTATATGACAATATGTTATGCTTTGTTAAGTAACCTAAATAGTAGTACTAATCCTTATTCAGCTACATACTTCGGGTTAGCATCTCCAAGAGTTTGCCAAAAAAAACTAGCCAAATTTATTGGTTTAATTACTCTCTAAAATAGATAATATTAGAATACTCTAACACTAGTCCAAAATTGATTTTGCGAGATACCACCAAATAATTAATCGAGGCGGGCACAAAATTTGACCGCCTCAAAAAACCTAGGCTATTAACGGAGGCGGACATTTTTATTTATCGAGGCGGTCACATGTGTCCGCCTCGTAAAATCGATTTACGGAGGCAGTAATAAAAAGGCAATAAAATAACCGCCTCCAAAAATCTATTAACCGAGGTGGACTTTATATTAGGTCCGCCTTCAAAAATACCCCAATTTATAAAGCCCGTCTCGATTAATAGAGGTCGAAGTCCACATAAGCCCAACCAGTCCATTATGTTACCCATGTATATAAAGAAGACTTAGGGTTTTCCCACTCATCCCCTGTCCATAGGGGACAGTGGGAGCCGCACCTCGCTCGTCGACCGCACCTTCCTTCTCTCCGGCGCCCCCTCCCCTCCCGACTCGCTCGACGGCCTCCTTCGACGCCCCTCCCCTCCTGCCTCCCTCGACGGCGGCCGGAGGCGCGGATCGGCGGCACCCGACGACCTCCCTCAACGACGGCTTGGAGGCGTGGACTGGCGGCGCAGCCTCCCTCATCGGCCGGGTGGTGCGACCGGGCAGCGCCGCCCCCCTCCCCGGCTTTGCCCGGCGGCCGGATCCGGCGGCGGGAGGCCAGATCCCGACGGCGGCGTCTCGCCCCGCCCCCCTCGGCGGCATGGAGGTGCAGACCGGCGGCGCAGCCTTCCTCACCGGCCTGGTGGCGCGTCCTGGCAGCGCCGCCCCTTCCTGGCTTGCTGTGGCGTGGCACCATGGCTTCCCGACGGTCGGATCTGGTAGCGGTAGGCCATATCCCGGCAGCGGCGTCCCGACGACAGTTGGATCCCGTAGATGGGCTCGGCGGGCTTATATATGGGTTTTCTTTTTTTTCTTTTGGTTTTTTTATTACCATTAACAGAGGCGGCACCGCCTCAGTTAACCGAGACCTTCCATTGGAGGCGGTCGTGTTTGCCCGCCTCCGTTAAGCAAAAACTAGTGCCTCCAATAAGATTTATATACTAGTGTAACAGACTATATAAAATGAAGAGGTTAGATAGCTAATGAGGTAGGCTAGGTTAGATAGCTAATGAGGTAGGCTATTCAAATATAGAGACCAAATAAAGTGGGATGAAGAGCTACTAAATTTGAAGATTTATTTACAGTGTCCCGGAGACGATTTTCTTTTAATAATAACTAAATTTAGATTTAAAAAATAATTTGGCTAATTTGTTGGAGATGCTTGATAGGGATCATAATTATAACGTGGGCACAACCAAATTCTGAACGGGCTCAACGGAGAAAAGGACGTACCTACCGACACGGCGTAATGGAAAATTCCTATAGAACTTCTCGGATGCACGGATATACCTCTTTTTTCCTTTTTATTTGTTTTCTGTAATTTTTATTTCTTATAAAAGCTAAAAAATATATCTAACCTATTTATATCTACTTCGGACCGGATTGTACCCTCTATATCTCGTATGCTACTCAGATTCAAAACAACTTCCGTCTAACAATGATACAGATTCAATTCCTATACGTCGTGGGTCTCATTGCAACGCACGTACAAAATTGCTATCTGTAATGTAATGTCTAATAATAATAATAATAGTAATAATAATTTAGTTTTCATACGTTCGTTCATTGGTTTTTCGTTTCCTCTAAAAAAAGAAAAAACTAAAAAAAAACAAAACTGTTTCCTACTATCGTTCTCCATTTTTGTGTTTTTTTATTCAAAAAATTTATCCATGGCTTCTATTTTTTTCTATAGTTCCTCCATTTTTGTTTTTAGCTGTTATCTGCAAGTTACCTATAGATTAGCAAATAGTCCAACTAATAAATGTGTGAACGGAAATCTGTATAATAATTTTATAGAGATAAATATGTGAACTAATAATGTGTGAACTGAAATAGTCCATGGCATACAATAATTTTATTCCTTCTAGAATCTTCTTTAATAGTTGTTATTTTCCACCCAAGACAGTCATAGTTTACTCAGTGGATGCATAGTTGGGACCTATAAAAAGCACCTTGAATATGGCTGAAGACATCCCAGATGCTCGGGCCCTTGTTATCTTCTAGGTAGGCACCTTCAACCTAAAATGAGATATTGAAGATAGTCATAAGAAGAAATTAAATGTGGAAAAAACAATAGAGGAGAAAGTATCCGACTAACATACTATGACTCTGTTTGGATCTCAGGGCAAGAGCTAGTTTGAGCTAGTTTGCATCCAACTAGCCCAAAAGTATCCAAACAAAAGAGCTAGTTTGGGTTAGTTGTAACTAGCCCAAAAAAAAACTAGCTCCCCAAAAAGATGATTATTTGAGCTAGTTTGACTGGTTGTGATGGAACGTAAGACTCACCTCATATGCAACTACAAAAAATATTATAACTCACAAACCAAACATCCAAATAAAATTCTGATTACACCATTGAATTCATTACAATAAATACTTTAAAATAAGATCTCACATGGATATATTTGAATAATTTATAAAAATAATTTATTATCAAACTAACCCAAACTAGCCTTGAATCCAAACACCTCCTTAGTTAGAGCTAGTTTGAGATAATTTATAAACTAACTCTAACCTCTAGCTCTAGCCGAGCTAGAGTGATCCAAACAGGGCCTATATATCATCAGGCACTGAGGCTCGACCTGATCAACAAAACAAAAAAGCTAGGTTTAGGGGGAGGCCTAATACAGTTTCATTGAGTAAATTAGTAAAAGGAAGGGGCCGGGGGGACGCGGTAGAAGGAGAATGAGAACCTGGCTTCCACACCTCCAGTTTGGTAAGTTACAGTACTATATAGTGAAAAAAAATAATTAATGATGACGGTACGTAGCTCAATGGAATACATAAACTATGCAGACTAGTAGGATGCACGCGTGCGTGCGTTTAGAGCTAGCTAGCTTGTTGAGCTCGGCAACGGCTGCCGTACGGTCGGTACCTGGTAAGCCGACGTGCCAGCGCCGAAGAGGAAGGACGGCGGGAAGTCGCTGCGCCTGAGCCCGGTGACGGAGGAGCAGAGGTGGAGGAGGAGGAAGAAGAAGAGACGCGCCATGGCGCATGACGGCGGGCACCCCAGGGTCTTTCACTGTGTTTGCTACGACCTGGTTTCTGTAGTGTGTGTGTGGGGTGTGGGTGGGTGGGCGGGGGGGCGTCTCATTTAATACTCCTCCTATATAGCCTGGCTGGTGTTGTGCCGTTGCAGTTGCAGCGTGGGTTGGTACGCTATGCGGACGGACATGCTGACTCTGCCCAACCAATCACCATGTGTCGACCAAGCGGCGGTTGGCACTGAAGAGAAGCCTGGATCCAAAATTATTTGGAACAGTGACACTATAACACTTTCGTTTTTATCCAAATTTATTTGAGTAGTGACATGGTAGCATTTTCATTTTTATTTGATAATTATTGTCCAACGATTAACTAGGTTCGAAAGATTCGTCTCGAAAATTATAGACAAACTGTGTAATTAGTTATATTTTTATTATATTTAACACCCAATCCATGCATGTGTTTAAAGATTCGATGTGATAGGAAATCTTGTAAAGTTTTAAAATTTGGAAGAGAACTAAACAAGGTGTCGGTCCGGCAGCATGAGGTGACATTGATGCTGTGTCAGTACATCATACTCACACGAACCATAAGGCCATCCTCAATGAAGGTTTCATGTCACAGTTTTCAATATAACCATACTTTGAAAACAATGCACATTAGTTTTATCCCAATGAGAACAAGTTTAATAGATTCAGCCAGCTGCTGGCTGTAAGAGATCTTGTAGCCTTCTTACAACCCGTAATTACTTCTTTACAATTAATATACGTCCTACATGTCTCTCTCACAGATTTTTTGGTTCTTGTGCCCAAACTGACTGTAGGCTTACAACTTGTTTCTCCTCTCTCTCCCCTCTTCTCTCTCCTTCACCTCATCATTTAGCCAACTTGCAGCCCCTTATAATACTTGCTCTGAAACTATCTCTACTCTGATGAAACTTTCATCATCTCTCTTCATCAATATAATGTCACATTAGCGTATTTAATGTTCATGAAACTTTGATGAAATTCCATTGAGATTGGCCTAATAATGCATGCATTGCACGTCTGCACTCGGTCTCAGGGGTATAAAACCCGATATAACACCCCCGAATTCAGAATATCCAAACTCAATTCTGATGGTTGCTTCGGATAGTAAGTTTTAAAACTCAACTTTAGCTCATCTAGAATGATTCATGTTGACCAATGTTATAGTAAATGATATTTTCATGTCTATGAGTAATGATATTTATCTTTTCTATATTATCATAATTATTGATGCTTTTTTAAATTTATAATTAGTCAAACTTATAAAATGCTAAAACACGATATTAGCTAGTATTACATTCTTTTTTAGATGGAGCGAGTAGAAGCCATTATGTACTCTATGCCATTAATTGATACTGCATGTATTTTCTAATATTAGTTAATTGGGATGTCTTTGGGACACATTTATATGCTTTTGTTGATTTCAGTTAGTTTGGGAATACTCAAATCCATACAGAAAATTCAGTTACCTGTTACTATTTTGTCAAGACAAATTTCAAGTATCAAATTTGAAAACCCAAATAAAATCTTACTATTATTAAGTAGAGGTTACAACGGAGGTAGCACGTCACCGAACATGCTAGGAAAAAGATAAAATCTAGAAACTCTTAAAATAATCAAAATTATTTAGCCTTTGATTTGATAGATAATTACCCATCTCTGCTATTATAAAAAATATAGATAAAGCTACATCTAATCTTGCATCTAAATACTAAAAGTGTATTAATGACATCCAATTTACGAACTAACATTGCAGTTCTTATTTCTGTGAATGATTTCAATGATGTGGTACCCCTCAATTTGTTGGTTGGAAAGTTTCTGGATTTAAGTGGTTGAAATGTGTTTATATAATTTGAATTTGAGTTTAGGAAACACCAGACTACAAAGAGGGATGCAAAATTGCAAATCATGTTGGTTTGAGGGAGATAGAGTGCTAAAGTACCTAATTGAAAGCTATTGAGAGAAACTTGAACACAACACGAGCATCTTGGGGTGAGTTTTGAAAGTTGGCTATACTTCTTATATATTATTTTGCCTAGACCTCTTATATAATATTTGTTCCTAAGTGTATTGCCTACGTGGAATGTGCTTTATAAAAAGGGGACCCTATATCTGTTTGTCATAGAAACCTGGTAAACTTGTGTGAATTTTTTTTTTGAAAGACTTTATAGTGAGCCCTGCCAATCTTCCTTGGTAATGGTCAAAGAGACTAATTCTCTCGAGATAAAGGGAAAATCATGACTCATGAATAAAGTTGTACAATCTCTCCACAATGTAAAATTGTTATAACAGCCATATTCACGATTACAACAGCCTAGACTTCTTATTAAATAGTGGATCACTTGTGAATAACTTGTTTTTGCTATATATTATTCCTATTTACATGATCATGAGTTTATATGAGCTTATGCTAAAATTGTTGCTACTCAATTGTTAAAATTGTGACTTACTAAAAGCTAACCGCAGTAAACCACATGCCATCCTTTTGAATTAACCCTATGTTATAATTATTGAGTATGAAATGCACTTATGATTATATACTTTATTTTATTAAAAAAACATAGATAAGTAATAGATAGTAATGCTTTCGCTTAGTATCATGAGGATTATTATGTTTGAGGTCAACCGGTTGATGTTTTGTGTGGCTTATGGAGGAGTTATCGGAGTGCCACATTTATCTTATTCGCTTTTGTGAGACTTATATTTGTGTATTGGACATCAAATTAATGATGCAATAAAGCACTACATTTGGTACTCTAGTAATTTGTCTCTATTGTGTGATTCATCTGTTGGCACACATATGGTTCTATACTCGATTTTGTCTTTAAAACTAGATATGACAATGGTTCTGCATTCATTTTGGGAACTATATAGTTGTTTTGGTCGAAAATTGAACGAAGACGTGTACACAAAAATATAGATGCAAAGAGACACATCCACACATTCGAGAATCATATATTTCTTTATTTCTTTCTTGAATATACAAAATACATGATCAACGGAAAACTGTCTTCTTCCATCTTCAGCGTCATTCTTAAGGAGAGGTCTAACTTGTAGGAAATTGCATAGTTCGCCGATTCCTAGGGCCTGTTGGGCGCGTCCGGTTAAATACATCTGCAAGACGAGCTTGCAGAAAACCTCCGATTAAGCTGCGCTTCATGGTCATCAAATATTGGATTGCTCATAGTTAGCCATATGCGATATATGGCATAATAATTATGTGTGTAGCTTTGTGCCACCGAAGCTCGGTCGCGACATTGCCATCACCATGTCGAAATAAACGGAACAAGGTAATAATGAAGGGATGACTTTCACCTCGTCGGTGCCTAGTCATGTACGCCGGCCTTCATTAACACGGGCGTGTGTGAGTTGTTTTTACATCATCGGTGCCCAACAAAGATGTACTCGATCCCGTTAATTAAGATGTGTTGATGGAATTGTGACGCCACCTCGTCGACACGTGGCCAGAGCTTCATCTTGCCTCGTCGGCACTAGATGTATAGTGAACAAATTATATGCAGTAGCACGTCTACAAGAGTTTTGGATGATGCTTGCTCATGAGATCAAAGGGACATCCTCTCGGCGTCAATATTTTTAATAACATGACGCGTGGTTCTCGTTTCGATGTCTTGCTTTTTTCACATCGCAACGATGACGACGAGCGGGGGTTTCCCATCTCGCGGTCTCATTCTCAGCATTACGACATCACGACGACGACAATGACGACGAGCGGGTGTTTACTGTCTCGTGTGTCTCGTTCTCTTGGCATCACAACAACACTATGACGACGACGACGAGCGAGGATTTCCGGTCTCGCGTGTCTCGCTTTTCCGCATCACGGCGTCACAACGACGATGATGACGACGAGTGGGGATTTTCTGTCTCGCGTGTCTCATTCTTAGCATCACAACATCACCACGACGACGACGAGCGGGTGTTTACCGTCTCACGTGTCTCGTTCTTGGCATTACGGCATCACAATGTCTCGTTCTTGGCATTACGACATCACGATGACGACGACGACGACGAGCGGGTGTTTACCGTCTCGCGTGTCTCATTCTTGGCATCACAACATCACCACGACAACGATGATGAGCGAGTGTTTACCGTCTCGCATGTCTTATTCTTGGCATCACAACATCACGGCATCACGACGACAACAACGACGAGCGGGGGTTTTCCGTCTGGCGTGTTTCGTTCTCGGCATCATGGCGACGACGACGAGCAGGTGTTTCCTGTCTCGTGGCTGGCTTAATTTCAATCTTAAGTAACTTACAACGACCTCACGCGGCGAGGGTTCTGATGTTGTCAAATCACTGGTCTTCTAACAATAATATAATGGGAACCAACGAATCTTGCATGCTTGAGAGTTCATGGCACTAGCGTACATTGACATAAGGAAATTTACCAAATAATTTCCAGTGTTAACATCTTTATTTATATATATCAAATCACTGAGTAGTGTGCACTGAAAAAATAGCGCGCTATAGCGCCGAAATAGCGCGCTAATAGCGTTCAGAAGCAGCTACCGCAATGGTCATTAGCGCGCTATAGCGCCAAATAGCGCGCTAATAGCGCCAAATAGCGCGCTAATAGCGCCGCTATAGCGTTTCGGCCAAGCTTCTGCTAATTTCTATAGCCCGCCATTTAAAACCATGGTAGTGTGCATACATAGACCTTGAGAATTCTGTATCTATGTGCTAGGAGACCATATGCTCAGGTGATTCTTCAGAGGCCATCTCTATCTGCTCATAGCCTTTGATAAACTCGCTATACCATTTAGCAGACAATTTTGGTGTTCGCTTTATTAGTGACTTGAAATCCACATGATAAAGACCGTACTTTGTGGTGTAACCAGCGAGCCATTCAAAGTTATCCATCAAAGACCACACAAAATAACCTCTCACATCTGCTCCTTTCCTGCAAAGAAGTAACAAAGTTTTGTTATTACCTGGCTGCCGAGCAGTTTAAATGAAAAGATAATTGAGGAATGCAACAACCTCATTGCAAAGCTCAAGTAAGTGAGGTAGTCACGAATGTAACGTGACCTTTCTGTATCATTAATTAATTCTTCTTCTGTGGTGCTGCTATTGGCTATTTGGGCATAACCTGAAAATCCAAAAAGGGAGATCAAGAGGTCCAGACATACATTATTACAGTACCAACGTATTGTATATATATAAAGATGCATAAAAGTGAACCATTGTTCTGTACAGAGGCACACATTTTGTAGCTAATATGTAGATTTTACCAGACCTACTAGTAACCCACCATTCTCTGTGATGTAAAAAGGTATGCTTTTATATCTCTCCTTTAAATACATGACCAACTTCTCCATAGAGCTTGGAACCACATAGGTGTTTACAACTGGTGTCTACAATATTAATTTAGTAGCGTTAGGTTGTGCAAATCAATTTGGAAGTAGGATTGTTGTTGCATAAGATAATGCAATGTACAATGACAACTTTTACCGGTTTTCCAATGGGTATTCCGTTTCGTTCTCCTGATTCAAAAACTAAAGCATCACCAATGTAGGTGTCCAAATCACATAGAGAATATATGCAATCCTTGATGTATAATGTTTCATAGTGATTTACACCGATGAAGTCAATTTGTTTTTTCAGTAGTTGCTTCTCTGCTTCTGTGAATTTTGGCAAGTTTGGACCTAAGATTTGACGCATTTGGTGAGGGTAGTCACCAAAGAACAAGGGATCCAGGTACCTGTTTTAGCATATACTAGTAAGTGGGCATTCCATCACGAAGACCAAAAAAGTCAGTTTTCACAGTATAATATCAGTATGATGAAAGGTTATTGAATCAACTGATACCATGGAGCTTGGAAAGACTGAGCTCGGCTTACTGCCAAGTGGTCCTCTGTGGTATTCCTCAGTGGTTCATACCATCTCATATATACTGTAATTCCTACAGAGCCACCTTGCTTGGCCTGAGAAGGGTGGTGAATTAGGAAAATAACTTATACAACTTCCATGAGGATTTAAGAGAAAGCACACAGTTAGTCCCCACTCCGATTTGATCCAAATGTGTATTTTGTACCTTGTAATTCTTTCTGTAGATGTTGACCGTCTTTGCATGAGCTAATATCATGTTATGCGCTGCAATGTACGGCTCAGTTGATGAATTCCCAGAATCGCATTTCCCAAATGGCTCGGAACATTGGTTGGGTGGAAATTTTCCCATGAGGTATGCGAGCTTTACCACAAAATTTGCCTCATTGAATGTAGCCCAGTACTTTACTCGGTCACCAAACGTCTTGAAGCAAAGCTCAGCAAAGTAGGTGTAGCCCTCCCTGAACATAAATGCAGAAACAACCACATATGAGCTTACTGTATCTTCGCGCAGTGACATTTATCTTAGAAATTATTGTGAAACCTTCGTAGATAAAGCTATAATAACATGGGCTTACTGAATCTCTGGGCTCAACCAAGAGCCATATCTTTCTTGGAGTTCCTCGGGTATGTCATAGTGGTTTATCGTCACAAATGGTTGTATCCCTGCTCCAATCGTATCAAATGCCAGACCCAGTTGAATGAAACCGAGCTGGAAGGCTTGCTTGTTTTGCGGGGTGGCATTTACGGAGGGAGGTAGATGACCACATTATAACAGAACAAAGAATGCATACCTTTTCCTAGCAGGCCGTTAATGAGGTTGTTGTAGAATTTAACACCTGCTGGATTAACATCTCCAAAGCGACCCTCTGACCAGGTGTATTTGAGAAGTATAATTTAAGTTAAATGCTAGTACGTACTAAGAAAGTATTCCGTGTATGTTGTAGAGCTGGGAGCTGAGTCAAAAGACATTAATAGTTAGTGTGACTCATGAGATTCAGAGAACGAGCTCACTTGGAAGTATTCTCGACCAGGACAATGAGAATCTGTAGGAGTCGAGGCCAATCGAATGCATCATTTCTATGTCCTCCTGCCAGCGCTAACTTTGAATGAGATTTTTACTTTTTGGAGGGAACCCTGAGCCCTTCATCTTACTGATTTATTCAGGGTTAAAAAATGCATGAGCACTGATAAATGTCTTTATGTTTCTGATGATGCTTACCTTGTATCGATGATAATGGTCAGCGGCCACGTCGCCATTGCTTCCATCCTCAACGTTTCCTGATTTTTTATTCTTTTATTAATAGCAAAGACTAAGACAGGCAACAAAATCAAGCGACGTCTGTGATTTTGAAATTAAAGCGCACATGTTTATAGCGACGACAAACACCTCCTGAATCGAGTCTACAGTACAAGTAGTGGTTGGGTTTCAGGCTTTCAGCACATAATTGTCCTAGTTGGGTGGGCTATGGGCTCGAGTGCGGAATTTGCGACAGGTGTCACTATCACCATGGATCCTACGTGAGCTAGTTCCAGGCACTATTAGTTACAGGATCCTATGTGATTTTGAAATTAATAATGATTGATTAATCAATATCTTTATTTTTAAATGTTTATTTCTAAAATATATTACTTTCTATGATCTATTTCTTGTCTATATTATATACGTGCATACTTTATTCTCTACTTGTGCACTAAATTTGCAATTTTTTTAAAAAAATGATAAAGCAAAATGGCTACTTATTATTCTCATTTAAATTTCTTCACTTAACCTGTCATTTCGAAATTGGAGATCATTAGAAGTGGTGCCGCCGACTTGGCAACGGCTTGAGCGATGACCGGGGCCATTGCCCACCGTGGCTACGCAGCAAGACGTGGCGAAACCGATGGCGGTGGTGGCCGTGCGTCTGAGGCGGTGCCTGTGCCCCTAGGCACGCCAGGGGCGACGGCGGTTATGTGCATTGCAAACTAGCAACCGGTGGTGCAGGGAGCGGCTGCAGCACATTGGGACCGCCCCATAGCGGGAGGGATCGCGAACCGGCATCCTAAGGGAGCGAAGACAATGACAGCGATGTCGCGATCGTCTGATGTGGTTGTCCTAGCGCTGTGGACTTAGGCGTTGTTTGGATGAAAAACTTTTGAAAAAGTAGTATCGTAGTATTTGTTTTTGTATTTGGTAATTATTATTTAATCATAGAGCAACTATAAGCTCAAAAGATTTATCTCCTAAATTACAGGTAAACTATATAATTAGTTATTTTTTTATTTATATTTAATGATTCATGTATATGTCTAAAGATTTAATGTCACGGAAAATCTTATAAAGTTTTAGAATTTTGAGGTTATCTAACAAGGCCTTAGATGTGCCGCTATTTCTGTCACCCGTCCATGTGCAGTGACCTGGAGCAAGCTGAGCGCTTAGATGTTGCTAGACGGCGCTGATCTACTGACTGACCGTCGAGTACGTCGGCTCCAGAGGATCTGAATCTGAACCGAAGTGCTATCCTAATTGGAACCTTTATTTCCTAAGCCCCTCCTAGAAAGAAGATGTATTCATTGGCCAAAAAGAAGAACGTTGACTTCCTCCCCTGATTCAAGTGTGTGAAATGATTCTCTAATTAATGGTGTGTTTGGTTTTAGGAATCATTCTATGCTAGATGTGGTGGTGCTTGATGATTGATGAGTCTATTTCTTAAATTTGCATCGGTGGAAAGACACTATTTCTCATGTTAGTACTAATTAGGGTAGTATTGGTGTCGGTAGCACCTAGTGCTAGTCTTAACATAAAGTTGTGCTTCACGTACACTGAGACCAATGTCCTCTCAAGACAAGCAGAACCTTGCCTCTGCTACGGTCCAACAGTGTCTTAGCTGTCTTTTGTCCAGAGTTTTGCTAACTTTTTATCTGCTCTTCCATGCCACAACGCAAGCTATGTTGCCGCTTCAACTTTTTATCAGGGCAAGCCACCGCTTTCTCTTCCTCTATAAGAGAACCTCGCGCCCTGCAAGACTAACATTTGTGATGATTTAGACACTAGGTGCATAGCTGAAAAGTTTTGGGGCAGCACTCTAGGGTGGAGCGATGGGCATGGCTTTATGAACTTATAGGAATAAGGTGTTGAAGCATCAACATATTACAGTCCACAAACAAATGAAAAATTGAGGAGTTGAGTAGATGATGTATTAACTCATTCCTCAAACCAAACACCCCTAGATGAGACAAAAAACAGAAAGAGGAAAGTGTGCAATGACCTCCTAAATGGATACATCTCCAAGTAATTCAACAAAAGCACTGAAAAGAATTGCTTGTTCTAGAATGTCCTTAACTATAATATATACTAGCTACTTCCACGTACTCAAGGCGGCTATAGTTTGCTTATACCCCTTATTATTGAGATGCTTAGATGGCTTAGATCATCGTATGCATACTTTGAGACCTATGGAAGCGCGCACCTTGAATATGGTGAAGATATCCCAATCGCTCAGGCTCTTGTTGTCTTCTAGGTATGCACCTTCAATCCAAAATGAGACGTAGACGATAGTCATAATAAAAAATTTAATGGAAAACTAGAGCATATCCAACTAACATACTATATCATCAGGCACTGCATGCAGATATGACCAGATCAGCAAAGCAAAAACGGAAAGTTTTACTGGGAGAACTACAGTTTCATTTAAGTCGTCAAAGGTGAAACTTAACGATAGGAGAATGAGACACCACACACCAGAGCAGAGCACTAGCCGGTTAAATTAAGGAATGATGGCGTCATGCAGCTCGATCTAACCGATAAAGATAAACAATGCAGACTATTTACATGCATGTATGCGTTAGAGGCTTGCTGAGCTCGGCATCGGCTGCCATACCTGGTAAGCCGACGTGCCGCCGCCGAAGAGGAAGGACGGCGGGAAGTCGCTGCGCCTGAGCCCGGCGACGGAGGAGCAGAGGAGAAGGAGGAGGAAGAAGAGACGCGCCATGACGGCCGGCAGCTAGATCTCGCAGCAATCACGGTGCCCGTGCTTCCGTCCGTCCATTCTAGTATACACTATTTACCAATAATGCATTGCACGTTCTGCGCCCTGTCTTTGGCACCCGTACCCGGAGCACAAGGGCCACCCCGAGTTGGAAGGATTTCGCATGGCCCCTGCCAGGCTTTCATATAGCAGTACTATATAAAAGAACCTTATAGTAGAGCAGTCTAAGTCTAAAAGAACAGCCTTTTCTGCTTCCTTCACTTATGTTTTACGAAGGCCAAATAAAGCCACGTTTTCCTGTGCTACAGTAGGTAGCTAGAGTCCTTCGAAGCTATTTATGCAAACCGGACCTTATTACGTACATATATATAGTTGGCATAATAATGGAGACATGTATGAAAAAGAGGTACAACACTGTGAAGTATGAACCGCTAGCTAACAGAGATGAAGCTGTGCCTGTCCCTTCCTCAAAAGAAATTAAAGGCAAGCAAGAGGCTATAATTGAGACTGAGAATGAATGGGATGGATGGCACCATTTGGTCCCATCCTAATACAGGTGTAACCAACATACAGTTGCTCTACATAATTATAGAGGGTTTTGTTAGTTGATCTACATGTCTTTTATCACGTATTACTTCACAGGAGGTAATAGTAAAATTTATACATTTAATTATTTTTAATTTTGGAAGGAAATGAAGTGTCAAAATATGTTATCTATTTCTTTTTTGGAATGTTTGATAGTCATTTTCTTTAACATGACGAAGAGTCAACAATGTTCGAGCATGTTGTCACACGTGTGTTTCGTCGGGTTCCAACACTATTTTTTTTAGCTGTAGGATGAAGATCTAGCGGTCACCAGCTCTTCTTCTACCTCCAGACACCACAACAGGAGCTCTCCCGCTGCCGACCACCTCCCCGTCGCGGAAGTTAGGGTTCGTCGGAGCTCCGGAACCCTAGCGCCAGCGGCGACCGCCCTCTTCCCCTCACCCCCACCGCCGCCATCTTCTCCAACTCCGGCGAGCCTCCCTCGCCCCACCCCGACCTGGCTCGACCGCCCCTCCCGCCGCCAGCTCCCCTAAACCGTCCATCGACCATCACCACCGCCTGGCCTACCTATCTCCCCCGGCCAGCCATTATTCTATACCCCACCGGAGTTTGGAGAAGACGGGGTGGAGCTCGCCGGAACCCTAGAAAGAAGACCCAGGAGGAGGAGGTGAGGTTAGGTGAGATGAGAGAGAGGAGGCCTACCTGGCGGATCCACTGCCGCCGCCGGTGGCCCACCGGCAAGCCGCCACGACCATGACTAACGTGGCGCCAGGAGGAGCTCACTGGTCGACCATCGCCTGTGTGTGTGTGAGAGAGAGCGCACGCGGAGGGGAGGAGTCGGGCGTGAGGAGACGTGAGGATATTAAGTCGGAGGCCCACACATCAGAGGCAGAAAAAAAAAATCCGTGTGTTTTTATGTTCTAAAACAACCGAGTGATGTGTAGCATTCCTCATTTTTTAACATGACAGGTGTGTATGGTATAGTAATATTTTCGGAACGTGATATGTAGAGGTGCAGTTTTTTAGAACGTGATATATAAGGTACGTTTTTAGAATATGATATACATATAAACGTGTGTACAAGTACTAGTATTAGTTTTTTTTTCCTTACGTGACATTTAAGGTGTAACACTTTTAAAAAGATTATCGCAGGCCCTGTTTAGTTCCCTTCAAAATTCCAAATTTCTTGTCACATCGAATCTTTATTGAATCTTTAAACATATGCATGTAATATTAAATATAGATAAAAACTATAACTAATTACACAATTCATTTGTAATTTATGAGATAAATCTTTTGAATCTAGTTACTTCATAATTGAACAATAATTACCACATACAAACGAAAGTGCTACAGTATTAAAATTCCAAATTCTTTTGGATCTAAACAAGGCCTCAAACATCTCCAAGAGTTTGGCAAATGAACTTGCTATCCATATTTTTTGGCAAAATAATAAAATTTAGTTCTAACTTTTGATAAATAAGGTTGACATTTGTAGCAACTTGCCATCCAACCCTTCCCCACGCGCATCTTTGCCCGCGCGTACTCGACTTGGCATCCCAAGTCCGGCGCGTCCGCTGCCCGCCTGACGCTCTCTGCATCCTGCATTCCTACGTGTCGCAGGCCTGCATGCTACACCTTGCACGCCTGAATGTTGCCTGATGCACGCAATCACGCATGCTCCTGCACCCGCACGCATGTCCCTGTACACACGCCTGCCTGCCCCTGCACTGACGCACGCCTGCATGCTACATGCTTCACGCACACCACGATCACCAGCGCTTCGCCAGGTATCAAGTTTCAGTTTTTTTTTCCTGGGCTGTGTTTAGATCCGCGAAATGAAAAAGCGAAATCATATAGCAGTTGTCACGTCACACTGTAGCAATTTTGTTTTTATTTGGTAATAATTGTCCAAACATTGATTAATTAGGCTTAAAATGCTCGTCTCACAAAGTACAACAAAACTGTACAATTAGTTTTTTTATTTCATCTAGATTTAGTACTCCATATTTATGCCGGTGTTTCGATGTGACGGGAAATAGGAATTCGATGGGTTAGGAATGGGATGTTTTTTTTGGAAAGTTGAGGTCCTAAACACAGCCCGGTCTCTTTTAACAGAAATGTACGTGTGAAATCTGGTGGTTTTGCCCGTGAAACAGAAATCGGTCAGGAAGAAAAAGAGAAGTGAGTTTTTTTCTTCATTTTGCCAAGTTCAAAATGCTAAACTCTTGGAGAAGAGGTGTTTTTTTACTTGGCATATATTTTAGTAAGTTACCAAATCATAAGATTTGCCATAATAATTTTTGGCAAACTTTTGGAGATACTCTTAACATAGGTTTAATGTGTTAGCATAACATATACATTCGAGCATCTCCAACAGTTTACAAAAATTCGTTTGGCAAATATCGTGATTTGACAACTTACTAAAATATATAGCAGGTGAAAAAATAGACTCTCTCCAACAGTTTGGTATAATTGTTTAGCAAATCTTTGACAAACTTGCATCAGAAACTTCAAAAGTGAAATAAAATTAGTTTTATGCCCTTCTACGTCGGGCAAACTTGCATCAGAACCCTGAGAGTGAAACAAAACTATTATGTGTCCTTACACCTCTACGTTTGGCGGCGATGGACGCTGGTTTGCGCGCGCGCATATATGCGTGGAGGGGGGGGGGAGATTTTCCAAGTTACTAAAATTTGCCAAGTTGGATGTCAAACTGTTGGAGGGGTGATTTTTCTAGTTTTGCCAAAAAAAAAGGATAGCAAAAGGGTTTGACAAACTGTTAGAGATGCTCTAACATGTTAGCATGTAGCATATTTTAGATCACCAAAGTTCATGATTAAATAATTAACCAGTTAGGTAGTGATCTTTTTCATACTCAAGCCATCGATAATTGATGGGAATGGGCATGCGCCCACCCATCTGTCTCCTATGATTTGAGGATTTAAGATTTTTTTCTTTTCTAGATTAGTTAATTAGTTGTGTCGGGTACAAAGATAAGGGGTACCCTAAACCCTTCGATAAACTGCCGCTTAACATAGCAACTATTTTTAAGACAGGAACCAACCAACCGCTCAAGTCCGCAAAGAAGGGTCCATCACACGAAAGCCCCCTGCACCAGCGACAACGACCATTTGTGGGCCGACCTGCTTCTGGAAAGATGACAGACCAGGGGTCGAACGAACGACCCCTCCGCCTCTACCTCGACGTCGAATGACGGACTAGGGGTCGAACGAACGACCCCTCCGCCTCTACCTCGACGCCGAATGACGGACCATGGGTCGAACGAACTACCCCTCCGCCTCCACCTCAACGCCGAATGACGGACCAGGGGTCGAACGAACGACCCCTCCGCCTCCACCTCGACGCCGAATGACGGACCGGGGGTCGAACGAACGACCCCCGGACAGGAAGCTCGATCGGCTCACCTGCCCCGGGTATGGGTTAAAGGGAACCCGCCTAACGCCATGGGCGCCCACGACCGTAGTCAAATCCATCAGCTCACCGCCATGTCCCGGATCTCCGTCAACTGTGTTGCCGCTGTAACCACGTCGTGGGTACGGACTCCAGAGGCACCCCTAGAGACGTGAACAGGGCGGCCCTCCACGACGTCTTCAGGGATACGACAAGGCCACGCAGGTCTCGACCCCTCCCCTCGACTGGGGGGCTCGACCCCTACTTCCAACCACTCCGGTATGGGGGCCGTCCCATCCGCCCCGTCCCGCTTCAACTATGGAACTCGCGCCCGTCTGTGGAAGGTCGGACCTACTGTGCCGCGACGTGCAGCAACGTCTAGTCTACTGTCACCATGCCCCGGAGCACCGGAAGGACGGGGAGACCACGCCGCCACAGTGATCGATGTCCCTTCGCCAACACTATGCCGCGGACACGCCTCCCATGCTACAACAGTTTAGGACCCTGTACCCTCGGGCCTCCCCTTGGTCTATAAAAGGGGATGCCGAGATAGAAGAAGGGAACCTTTTCACGGCAACTCTCGCATAATCCCACATTCGCCCGGACACTTCGCACTCAGACTTCAGCTCTGATCCTCACACTCCACACACCTCGTTGCCCGGTCGACCCCTCGAGCAACCCATCGACCGCCTAGGATAGCCCAGCTAGCCCTAGGCCTTAGCTCATCCTGAGCACCCCCGTGTAAACCCGCTTGTACCCCCTGTACGAGCACTTCGGTGCAAGATAATACAATCTATCCTCCCCCGCTGGACGTAGGGCATTTTTTTCCTGAACCAGGATAAATCTTGTGTCCTTCTTGCATCACATCTGGGAGAGGGAGCACGCAATATACAAATTTACTAGCCGGTGGTCTTGACCCCTGGGTCATAACACCGACAATTGGCGCGCCAGGTAGGGGGGCTTTGCGTGTCGATCGACTCCGAACTACTCTCCCAGATGGATTCCACGATCCCATCACTTCCATTCGCCACCACCGTCTGGTTCGGGAGTCTAGAGTTCATGTCCACGGGTCATGGCCACGACAGGATTCTACTCACCAGTAGTGGCACGGACAGCAGCAGCTCCGGTACGCCGGGGCCAAGAAGAACCAGACGACGGTCCCACCACCCGCGCCTCTCTCCTGCGACCAGGAGGGGGCGCGAACGACGTCGCCGCACTCTTCACCGCGCGGATCCCGAGACACCGGGTGTCGTCCCCCCGACCTCAGCTGGCGACACAGTCCCTCCCTTCGGGGGCCTGTTTGACCCATGCTTGCTGGACGGGGGCGGGTACCCCTCCGAGCTTGGCTTTGGCCCTGCCATACTGTCATCTCGGAGTGTCCCCGTGGCCTCTCCGACATACTCGGTCACTCCGCCGCCGCATACCCGTGAAAGCTTCCACCTCGACCGTCAGACCGACCCCCAGGACGACGTCAACGACGCCACGGCCACGGATGAAGGAGGAGGGGGCAACGCTACACCAGCGCGAAACGCCTACCCCCTGAGTCCTGGCAAAGTCGATCCACCTCAGGATGTCCAGATCGCGCAAGTCTGAGAGCTGCTCGCCAAGCTCGAGGAGGAACGCCTACAACTCGAGCGAGACCACGAACGGTCACCGGGTGGAGGAGCCCGTGGCCAGCCTGGGGAAGTCCATCAACAGATAGTCGAGGAAGGAGCGAACGAACCCCACTACTACAACCGTGCTAGTCAAAATGTCGTAGCAGCCGCAATGTCGCTTCATGACATGCCGGCACCACCGACGCCCCAGGAGCAGCGCGTCAGAGACAAGATCCAGGGGCTTCTCCAAACCGAAGCCGTCCAAGAGGCGGAGAGCTCGGCCTCGAGGCGCAGAGGAGCTACTTCCGAGCAGCGAGGTGCGCCCCTCGACAAGATCAAGGGATATCTGCCCATCAAGACAAAGCGCCCCAAGGCGGAGTAGAGCGACTACCAGTTCGAGAACGCATCGTCGACGATCGACGACCACAGGATGCGCAACACGACATCGACGACAACAAACAACGCCGATACAGTGACACTAAGGCTCGAGGTTACAATGCCCATCAAGGTGGGCACTACGACAGTGACGAGGATCGACGTTGATCCCCGGAACCACCAGGGCCACGAGTCTTCAGCAGAGCAATCCGACGAACCACCTTGCCTGTTCGTTTCCGTCCACCCACCAACCTGGTCAAGTACAACGGCGAAACCAAGCCAGAGCTCTGGCTTGCTGACTTCAGGCTGGACTGTCAACTAGGAGGAGCCAACAACGACCACGTCATCATTCGGCAACTTCCGCTCTCCCTCTCCGACACCGCTCGAAGATGGCTCGAGGAGCTTCCCCCGGACTTGATCCAAGACTGGCCCGACCTGGTCAGGATCTTCGAGGGGAACTTCAAAGGCACCTACGAGCGGCCAGGCAACTCCTGGGACCTCCGCAGCTGCAAGCAGAAGCCAGGGGAAACCCTCCGCGCCTTCACCCGACGGATCTCGAGGCAGCATACCGCGCTGACCCACACCTCCGACCATGACGTCATCATGACGTCTGTCGCCGGGACGACCTGCAAGGAGTTGGTGCGGGAGCTGGGACGTAACACCCCCAAGACCGTCAGCGAGCTCATGGACATCGTCATCAACTACACAGACGGCGAGGAAGTCGTCGACACGTTCTTCTGCATCGACGCGCGGAACACGGAACAACTACGTTGTTTCTATCCCTAAGGCCTCCACGCCTTGTATATTTCCCGCATTATGTACACTTATCGCATTGCAAATGAATAAAATGTTCTCGAAATACATTCTACATTCGTTCATAACTCTAAGGTAGCCTCGACTCTGCTCCGGCAAAGTCAAGCCTCCCTCGGGGGCTGACAGGGGGGACCCCCCTCCTAAGTCCTCTAAAACCCGAACGTTTTTTCGAAACATGGCTTTCCCTCTCAATCTTCGCCTCGAGTACGCTTCACGGCTAAGTGAAAAACGCCTCGAACTCCCTAAGGGTCGAGGGTCATCGAGCCAAGGACTCTCCTACGCCTCAAGGCTACGGTATCCCCACTCGCTCCCCCCCTTCTAGGGATACGAGCGTGCGTCGAACACTTAGTCCATGAGCGATGACTCAGGCAAAGAAAAGCAGAGATAGCTCGAGAAATAAAAATAACAAGACGCATCTCGAACAAAATGCATTAGATATAAGAAGCTCTCGGGGGCTCGACATTGTATCATTACAAAAGCCTAACTATTACATGGACCCTCTTGTCCAGATTTGGCTCGCAGGCCTAGGGCTACTCGGCGCCATCTCCGTCCGCCGAAGGGAGCACTTCAGGCTCGAAGAGCTTCACCAGCTCGCCTCCGGGCACCTCCGCAAGCTCGATCAGCTCATGGCACCTCGCCTCGTTCTCTTCGTCAGTCAGCCTTGGGTCGGTGACGAACCCGCTGGCGATGACGCTGAGGTCGTAGACGTAGCCCGAGCGGACGACCGCGAGCGCCCGCTTCACGCCCACGTGCAGGGTAGCACGGACTTGCTCCGTCACCTCCTGCGTCATGGAGTAGAAGCGGTGCAGCAGGGAGTCTCCTCGAGCGTCGCCCTCGACCGCCGGCTCCGGCTCAACCCAGAGGTCGTCGCAGAAGGAGGAGATGGCGCCCTCCAGCCTCTCGTTAAGGCCCGCCTCCGCCCTGAGGAAACCCTGAAGACTGGTCAAGTCCTCGTGGGCTCGGGCCTTTTCTGCTGCGAGCTCTGCCAAAACGAGCGCATAACTCGGTCAGAACCAAAAAAGCAGGAAAAGGGTCGAGGCCGGGCAGATTCAGCAACACTTCCAAAAAACTTACCTTCGGCATGCGCCTCCAGGGTGGCGTAGCCCTGCTCGGTCCTCTCGAGTTGGTGGCGGACGTCGATAAGCTCTGCAGCCTGGTCGCTGACTTTAGCCTGGAGGTCCTTGATGACCTTGCCAGCGTCATCGAGGGCTCTCTTCTGGTTAGCCGCCACCACCCCCAGAGAGGCGATCCAGGTCCGGGCCTTCTCCCCCTCGACGCCCAGCGAATCGCGTTCGCGGGAGACGACGTCCACGTCCCCCCGAAACCCTTGGATGCTCTCCGCTGCCCGGGTCAGCTCCTCCTTCAGCCGGGCGGCCTCCTCCTCCGCCTGGCGCTGGGCCTCCTGGGCAGCATCCCGCTGCTGCCCGACCTCGAAGACCGCCTGGAGGGCGACGTCGATCCTCGATTGCGCCGTCTCCTGGGCGGCTCGGGCAGCTTCCTGCACAGCGGCCACCCCGGCCCTCGCATGGGCGACCTCAGCCTCGGCCCTCGACCGCGCCCGGGAAGCCTCCTCCTGGGCGACCTTGGCCGCCTCTTGCGCGGCTGCCGCCTCGGCTTTCGCCTAGGCGGCCTTGGCCTCCGCCTTCTCCAGCGAAGCGCGGAGGGCAGGAAGTTGCTCCTGCGTCCGGAGGATGAATTGGGACTTGTCGTACGACCTCGCCCTCAACGTCTGACATGGATGAAAAGGAAGGTCATGAAAAAGAGCCAAATAACCAAAGCAAACCAAAAGGGGAGGAACGAAGGTTACCTCCATCCCCCGATGCAGGTCTGCGGAAGCAACCTCCGCGGCCAGGCGCACCGCGTGCTTGAGCCACGCCCGGAATTCCTCCAGGTGCTCCCACTCCCCGAGCTCGGCCTGGTCGTCGAGCTTGAGGAGGGTGCGCCCGGGGTCTTGGGGGTCGGCCAGCTCGAGGGGCTCCTGTCCCCAGAATCCGATGCGGCGGTCGATCCTCTCCTGGACCTCCCGCATGACGCCCTGGCACACCACCCGCGCCGCCAGGGTAGGGAAGGGAGAAGCCCCTCGAGCTGGGCTCTCCCAACCTCGGGGCCACCCTGCGAGGTCGCCGCCGGTCCCTCCGAGCCATCGCCCCAAGGCGGGGGAAGTCCCGGCCGGGAGAACAACCCTGCGCGGTGAAGAAGGCAAACGATTAGTACCTAGCGCCGCAGATCCACTACGGGTCGACTAAGTCGGAGGATGAATTACCTCGAGATGACGACTGCCCGACCTCGAAGTGAGGCTGAGCCGACTCCGGTTTCGACGAAGGGGCCCCCGCCGTGGCCATCTCCGTCGGGCCCACCAGCTCGGCCACCTCTTCAGCGGAGGGCTCCTCCACCGGCAACGACACTTCCGGTGCGGCAGCAGTAGTGCCCCCGTGCTCACGCTGCTGGCGCGCCTCCCACGATGCGAGGCTCTCGGGCCACCGCCCCGGCGTCGGGCGAGCCGGGGTCTCCTCCTCGTCCGCGGCGGCCACGTCCACCACCTCCACTTCCGCTGCAGCTTGGGGCTCGACCCCCTCGGTCACGACCGCCGTCGACGCCAGCCCCGCGCCTCCCTCCGACAGGTGCGCAGGCACGGCTTCACCCGCCACTTCAGCGGACCTCGCCGGCGCGGCGGGCGAACCCATCTCTTGCCCCGCTTGGGCCAGCTCCGCAGCGGCCCGCGCCACCCCTGGCTCCATCGCCTCCCGGGCCCTGGCCGCCCACGCCGCCTCAGGGGTGGGGGTCGAAGGGGACGGGGCAGCAGGACCAGCCTCTACGATCGCCTCGACCGCAGCCTCTGTCCTCAGCCTCTTGGCCGGGGCAAGGGACGCGTCCTCGGTCGAGCGCTTCGACCCGAAAAAGAGACTCATGCGCAACGGTAAGCACGGGTCATAACCAACGAAAAAACACTTGACCCACTCGAGCCACTCGATCGGCAGAAAAGCAACTTACCCCTTCGGGGTCATGGGGTTCCGGCCAACGGACTTCGAACCGCTCGAGGGCTTGTACGGAACACGCCGGGAGCCACTCCTCCCACGGCCCGCAGCGGGGGTCGAGGCCGCCCCCGGCGCTGTCTCCTGGGCAAGGGCCGACGACGCTCCCGTCGTCCCCCTGCTGGCCTCCTCCTGCGCCGACGGGCCCGACACCCGTGCGCTCGACCGGGCGGGCGCCAGAGGAGTGCTCGACCGACCCCCCGACGGGGATCGTGATGATCGCCCGCGCGTCTGCCGTGGCACTTCACCTTGAGAAACCGTGAGGCACTCCCCCCGCGGCTCGACCCCGCCAGCAGGGGCCGACCTTGACGTCGACCCCTCTCCTCCTCCGGTTCCAACAGTTGCCCTCTGCTGTTCGGGCGCCGTTTGTGCCTCCTCGATCCCTCCTTGCGGCCCGGCCTCCCCCTCGCTGATCTCCTCCTCTTCCTCATCCTCCTCCGAGGGCGACTCCTCCTCGGAAAGGCCGGCCCGCCTCTGCCGGGCCCGGCGCTGCTCCCGCTCCTGCTTCTCTCGAGCCCTCTTGCCCTTGTCCTTCTTGGCCTTGTCCTTGGCCTTCTTGTCCTGCTCGGCGTGGAGGCGCCTCGCCTAGGAGTCGCCCTGCTCCTCCTTCACCGGCGGCGGCGACTTCCGGAGGACAACGTCCCCCTAAGGAGCACAAGGCAGTTAGGACGCAAGCAAAGAATGTGAACAAGGCAAACACGAGAACACTAACAGAGAAAGGGAGTCATACCAGTTGGACGTATCCCTGGTCCGACATCATGGGGACGCTGGCGACGCCCTTGACCTCGAACACGCCCGCGAAGGAGGCACGTACGCGACGGGCCACCCTCTCGAGGGGTAGCTCGTCCCCCATGAGGCGACACCCCGTGAGGTCGACCCCCGGGCACATCTCGTTGAGGCGTAGAGGTCGAGCCATCAGCGGCACGACCCGCCGCTGATGGAAAGCTGAAGCGGCGATCGCCGCCGTGAGTCCCGCCTTCTTCAGACGGTCGATCGCGCCAAGCAGGTGGGTGAGGCGCGACTGCTTCACCGGAATGCCATCCGGAACTACCCGGAATGCCATCCGGAGTGGCTCGACGAGAGCTTCGCCGGGATCCAGCTGTCTGCCCGCTTGAGGGCGATGCTGCAGCACCCGGTCCTGACCATCCTGCGGTTACCGAGGCCGGCCGACGCGTGGAATAGGCTCGCCTCGAACAGGTGGAGCCACAACTCCCAGTGCGGCTCGATCCCTAGGTACCCTTCACACACGGCGGTGAAAACCGCCGCGTGACAGATACCGTTGGGGGTAAGGTGTTGGAGCTCCACGCCGTAGTGGTGGAGGATCCCGCGCAGAAGAAGATTGGGAGGGGCGCCTAGCCCGCCCGGTGGAAGACCTCGAAGCTGACCACGTAGCCCTCCGGCGGATTGGGCTCGGCGTGCTCCTGCGGCGGCACCACCCACTTCGGCCAATCGACGGAGGTGATGGGCCGGAGGAGGCCGCTCTCCACCAGGTCACCCAGTGTCAGGTACAAAGGTAAGGGGTACCCTAAACCCTTCGATAAACTGCCGCTTAACATAGCAACCATTTTTAAGACAGGAACCAACCAACCGCTCAAGTCCGCAAAGAAGGGCACATCACACGAAGGCCCCCTGCACCAGCGATAACGACCAGTCGTGGGCTGGCCTGCTTCTGGAAAGATGACGGACCAGGGGTTGAACGAACGACCCCTCCGCCTCTACCTGGACGCCGAATGACGGACCAGGGGTCGAACGAACGACCCGTCCGCCTCCACCTCGACGCCGAATGACGGACCAGGGGTCGAACGAATGACCCCTCCGCCTCCACCTCGACGCCGAATGACGGACCGGGGGTCGAACGAACGACCCCCGGACGGGAAGCTCGATCGGCTCACCTGCCCCCGGTATGGGTTAAAGGGAACCCGCCTAACGCCATGGACGCCCACGACCGCAGTCAAATCCATCAGCTCACCGCCATGTCCCGGATCTCCGTCAACTGTGTTGCCGCTGTAACCACGTCGCGGGTACGGACTCCAGAGGCACCCCTCGAGACGTGAACAGGGCGGCCCTCGACGACGTCTTCAGGGATACGACAAGGCCACGCAGGTCTCGACCCCTCCCCTCGACTGGGGGGCTCGACCCCTACTTCCATCCACTCCGGTATGGGGGCCGTCCCATCCGCCCCGTCCCGCTTCAACTATGGGACTCGCGCCCGTCTGTGGAAGGTCGGACCTACTGTGCCGCGACGTGCAGCAACGTCTAGTCTACTGTCACCATGCCCCGGAGCACCGGAAGGACGGGGAGGCCACACCGCCACAGTGATCGATGTCCCTTCGCCAACACTATGCCGCGGACACGCCTCCCATGCTACAATAGTTTAGGACCCTGTACCCTCGGGCCTCCCTTGGTCTATAAAAGGGGATGCCGAGATAGAAGAAGGGAACCTTTTCGCGGCAACTCTCGCATAATCCCACATTCGCCCGGACACTTCGCACTCAGACTTCAGCTCTGATCCTCACACTCCACACACCTCGTTGCCCGGTCGACCCCTCGAGCAACCCATCGACCGCCTAGGATAGCCCAGCTAGCCCTAGGCCTCAGCTCATCCTGAGCACCCCCGTGTAAACCCGCTTGTATCCCCTGTACGAGCACTTCGGTGCAAGATAATACAATCTATCCTCCCCCGCTGGACGTAGGGCATTTTTTGCCTGAACCAGGATAAATCTTGTGTCCTTCTTGCATCACATCTGGGAGAGGGAGCACGCAATATACAAATTTACTAGACGGTGGTCTTGACCCCTGGGTCATAACACCGACAAGTTGATTGATTTAAAAAAAAAGTGTAAAAAAATCAATGGCTCATTTTTGTTTGAAGTATTACCTCCTATAAGAAGTAAAGATGGTACCATAGCATTGACCATTATATGGGTGTATTTTGTTTCAAAACTAATAAGTGGGATGGGATTAGACCATTCTAGTTTTTTGGGTTGGGATGATCCTAGTACGGTGTTTGGTTGAAAGGGTTGAGCTTTCTCGGTTTCGTGTTTGGTTAGAGGTTCGGATATGGACGAGATGACACATCTTCATCCGTATGTGATTTGTTAGGTAAGACCTGTATGCCATTCTCTCTCACTTTCTCCTCCTTCCTTTTGTCACCCAGTCTGCCGCCACCCTAACCCTAGCCTTGGCCGCCACCTCCCCCACCCTTGCTCATGGCTCCCAATGGCGGGCTCAGGATTTTGAACTTGAGTATTCAAAATTTGTGAAGAAGAAACAATTTATTTTTGACAATCTAGAATCTCATGACGGATCTAGAATTTTGCAGGCACGCAACACTAAAATGTTCAGAGCAGTGGCAACTACTCGTGCAAGATGGATCCAGATGATAGCACATGAGATACGAGATTTATATCAATTCAGGCCGCTAGAGTATACTGGTCAAAGGTGGTGATGGATTGAGGGTTAGTGAGAGAGATAACAGAGGGAAAATGGTGGACACCATTAACAGCAGGGTCAAATCATCCGCGATTGAGAACGACTTGATTTGTGTGTATAAGTTCATCAACACGTGCTCTCGCACTGGTTAGAATCTTAGAAGACACTAACTAATAAAAATTACTTGTATTAAATATACTTTTGCTCTTAATGTTCTAAAACAATAGCTATAATAATTACTTCATAGTCTATAATCAGTCGTGATAATCTATCAATTATTGTTTTCATGTACTTTTAATCCATATCCATCGTTTTTTTGCTTTACATACCACCTATTTGAATCTCCGATATACTAGTTGAAACATTCCTTGCTTAAACTATGATGACTTTAGCTGCAGTCTTTGTTTTAACGACATGAACTTATTTTTTTTTCTTTTTTCCATGTTTTGAGCTTATTATTTGATACAATGGCTATTATTTACTTTGGTGATCATAGTCTACCAATTTGATTTCAAAATGTTTTAGTTTTTTTATAAGAATTTTAGGATCTATCTTTTTTTATTTCTAGCTTGAGTAATTATTTCCAGGACTAATTTTTTTTCCTAGCAAGATATGTATTTTGTTGAAACATAAAATTGAAGTATATAAACTCTTATTCCATATGCCTTATAATTTGGGATGGAGGGAGAATTTCATAATGCCAGATAGGGGTAATTTGAGTTCAAACTTAGGGCTCAAAGCACTATCTTTCATAACGATAGAGATGAACATTTTTATTAAAGAAAACATTATAGGATTAGTTTAATTATATTTTTGAGTTTTTCCATATAGGCTTTGTTGATAACTCCATGGATCGTGGCCCCCTAATTTTTCAGCATCATTAACATGTAAACTTGAAGTAATCTAACAACATTATTATTAAAGTGAAAAAAAATGCTGATGGTCAATAAGGATTATATCAATACTTATTTGTTTGAAATAATCTAGGGACGATAAAACTAAAAAAAAATAGAACTAATGGTCAATAAGGATCATATGTTTGCGTACTCCAGTGACTCTTACTTTGTTTTTTCACAATTCTTTTCCTGGTCACCATATCAAAATAATCCAGTATTTTATTCCATGAAGGAAGTATCCTGCAAATCGTTAAAAGAAGTACGGAGAAGAAAAATTAAATTATAATTATGGGATCTAGCAAGATGGTCAAATTTAGTACCTCATAGGTTTAAAATTAAATTGTAATTATGGGATCTAGCAAGATGGCCACACCTTTAATTAGAATGATGTTGTAGACACTAGGCTACATGCCCTTTTGCTATTTTAGGAATTGTTTTTAAACACTTCTAAGATGCTTTATAACAACGTCATCAATTCCCATATTTTTTCAATTTTTAATTATTTGCGCTTAGAAAAAAAACTCGAGATGCTGGGGTTTAGACAATCCCCAAGCTATTGTATACCGTAAAATAGAGGAGTTCTCACAAATAAATAATAGCATTGTTCAGCTGATGATTTTTACTGCCGATAAGGCAGCTGATGTTATTTTGTTGTGAGAGAAAAATATTATATCATATGAATATATATATTCATGCTGGCCTTGGGGAGTTCGAGTTGTGCCACACCACTGGGTCCTCGACACCAAGGGGCCCAACCCCATATGTGTAATGTGTAGGTATAGTACTCGTTTTTCCTGGCTAGCTCATAGAAAAAGGAATAAAATGCATCAGCGGTCCCTAAAATTGCGCTTATGTGTCATCCCAGTCCCTAAACTCGCAAATCGATCGTTTAGGTCCTCAGACTTGTCCAGTTGTGTCATTCCGGTCCCTAAACTTATAAATCGACCATTCATGTCGTTAAACTTGTTCATTTGTATCATCTCGGTCCCTAAACTTGTTCATGCGGATAGATCACTCACACACACGGGTGGTTGATCCTCCTAGGCTAATTAATTGGGCTGCCCTTTAATTTGCTCTCTACTCGCGGGCCGGCGTTTAGACAAAACTAAAGATGGTCAATCGGGCGGGCCGCCCGGCACGACACTGACACGGTTGTCGTGCCGTGCCCAACCCTCGGCACGAGCACGACCCTATGGAGACTCGGCCATGCCGGTGCCCGTGACGGCCCACCATCGCCGCGAGGAGACGCCGACGCCGGTCGCAGACGCCAGCCGCAGGGGAGACGCGGACTCCGACCGCGCGGGGACGCGCCGACGTCGGTCGCGGACGCCAGCCACGGCGGAGTCGCCGCCGCTGTCGCGGGGGCGCGAGCACGCCGTGGAGATGCGCCCCAACCGCGGGCGCGGGAGCGCCGCCGTCGGCTTGGCGTGCTACGCCGGCTAAGGAAAGAGAGGAGAGAGAGAGTAGGGTAGTTAGGGTTTGGGAGTGAGGAGAGATATTTATATGATTGACCTTAAATCCAACGGCTCTGGTTTCTTTAGATCATCCAACGGTGCAGATTAATTGGGCCAAAATCATGGCAGCCCATTAGCCGTGCCGCATCGGGGCGAGGAGCCGTGCCGACTCCGTGTCGGCCGTTGGAGCGGGCTGGGCCAGTGTCGTGCCAACGGGCTAAGATGCCAGCCCGAGCACGGGCACGGTGGCGGGACGGGCCGACACTGGCACGATTCTAGCATGCCGGGTCGTTTATCGGACCGTGCTTTTTCGTGACGGGCTCGTGTTGGCCCGAAAAAATCGGCCCGTTTGGCCATCTTTAGACAAAACCCACATCCTTTGCACATGGATAAAGTTTTGTGTGCTTAATTCGCATCGGCACATGAATGTTGAACAACCATTTTGCAGTCAGTATTGTAGAGTAGTTATGGTATGGTATGGGATCTAAAAAACGCGGGCAAACTTTAAAACTGTGTCTGCCGCATCGAGCAATATACAAACTTCAGCGAGTGGACGCGGCCGCTTCGGTCACGCTGCATGAAACTTGTTCACCTCGCTATATTCTACTGTATTGTTTTTAAGTTGTACACCGAGTGGAAGTAAAGATGAGCAACGGGTCGGTACGACACGGGCCCAGCCCGATCAGGCACGCCTGACCGACGACCCAGGCACGGCCTGTCGGGCCACTTTCCGTGTCTGGCCGGCCCAAAAAGCACGACCTATTAGTGGACCAGGCCAGCCCGAGGTCCACGCCTATGCTATCGACGCATCGAGCAGCGAGGAGGAAGCGCGTCGGGCGGCGGCGAGCGCGGGAGAGGAAGCCCGACGAGCGGCCGCAGACGCCTCCACGAACGAGAGGAAGGGTACGCCACCGCGAGCGAGAGGAAGCGCGCGGACGCCGACGACGGTCGCGGTCACCGTCGGCCGCAGATGCCGCCGAAGTCGAGCCGCCTGTAGCAGAAGCTTACTAGGCATGAGCGAGGGGAGGGGAAGTCAATCTAGGCATGACCGAGGGGAGAGGAGAGGGAATCTCCTAGACAGGAGGAGGGGAAATCGCCCGGGGAGTCGAGGCGGGAGGGGAATATCGGGATCCCCGACCGGGAGGAAAGAACTAGATGAGAAATATGACAGAGAAATTAGGGTTTCTACTTCATATATATACGTGATCATTAATTAGATATCAGGCCTTTAACGGGCCTATTGTATTTTATCGTGTAGTATTGTGCCAGCCCACGTGCCTGAGGTGCAACCCAGGCACGATACTATGCATTGGGTCGTGCCGTGCTTGACGGGACTTAAAAATCGTCCTTCGGGCCGGGCCACCGTGCCATGGGCTACATACTCATCTTTGAGTCGAAGTGGGGGTCAAATCTTGAGGACGCCACTGTGCAGAGATGCAGAGAGCCTACTCCATCTGCAATTATGGACTCGGTAGAGAACGTATCCGTCTCACATCTCTACAACTAAAACATACGCTGCGCGCCTACCTTCGATTCACCCGGCTTCCTACAGGCAACCGCCCCGCACCCACGTCTCCGCACGTCCCGCTGCTCCCCGGCCGCCCAAGCGCGCCGCCTCCACCTGCTTCTCCCCGACGCCCGCCTCCCCGGCTCCGGTTCCCGCGCCGCGCGTCACCCCGGCTCCGGCTATCGGGGCAAGCACCTGAAGATGCCCACACTCTCGTCCCCGCCCGGGATGGCGCCCGCCTCCCCGGCTCCGGCTCCCACGGCGCCCGCCTCACCGGCTCCTGTGACGCCCACCTCACCGGCCGATCATCAGCTCCCCCCCCCCCCCCCCCCCCCCCTCCCCTCCCCGTTCCCCTCTCCAACTCCAATCCATGGCCTCGACAGATCGCTCCTCCACGCCGACGGAGGGCCAGCAACAGCAGCCGCAGCGCCCGTCCCTCTTCTCGCCGTACCAGATGCCCCGCTTCCGCCTCGTCCACCGGTGAGCCTCCCTCGCGCCCGCACCTGCCCCTTTGATTCTTCGCCGGGATCGATTCAGCCTGGCCGGCGCGTGGAGACTCACGTGTGTCTGTGACTCTGTGTGTGAACGCGCGCAGGGTGGTGCTGGCGCGGATGACCAAGTGCAGGGCGCCCGACACGGTCCCGGGCCCCGCGCTCGCGGAGTATTACGCGCAGCGGTCCACGGAAGGCGGTTTGCTCATCTCCGAGGGCACCATCGTCTCACCCTCCGGCCCGGGGTAATCATCTCCGCTCTGCTTTGCTACTACTTGCTTCCGGCCGTCGATCCACGTCTCCGGTGACCCGTGCCGGGGTCTTTGATCTTTTTTAATGAAAAGTCGGGCTCTTAGATTACTGCCCCCACTATACTAAAAAAAAAAGATTACTGCCCCCACCATACTTTTGTCTCCCTTTTTGATTTCGCCTTCATGTGAGGCATGTGGGCTGTGTTTGACCGACTCTTAAATTCACCTAAAGGCAATCACTTAACTATGGCATTGCCTATCAAACTATCAAAGGGCTCACATCTAAACAATTACCAGTAGAATGATGCTGCAGCAGATTCAAATTACACCCTTGGCTCATCACAAACTTTGAATTCTACAATCTACACTTACTTTGATCAAGGCAATATGGCATGACAGCTCAAGTGCATGAGCAGTTTCATTGAATCAAATCTATTTTTTTGAGTTGGCTAAATAATACTCTGACAATGGCATGTCACATATACACTAAAACTCCCAAAGAACTCAAATAATCTGAACCATGTTGTTTAATATTTAACATGGCCCCAAAACGTAGTAGACCCTTCTAAGAATCTATTATCTTGCTCAACATAAAAAAAACCAGTGATGCATCACATGCATTGATCAGAACCAATCAACCAAAATTATTCCGTATTAACAATCCTACAAATTGTGCTGAAGGAAAATGTATAACAACTAACTGAAACTGTAGTCTGTAGGTAGGTACCTGTACAGATGAGGCCAACATAAGAGAAACAATGATGGATTAGCTAATGCATCTGAATAACAATCTTGCATATGGCCAGCTAAGCCCAACTGACCTTTACAAAGTTTATAAGAAAAGAATGGGATAGAAGAACAAAGAATAACTAAATAGCAAGCTACAATTATCCATTGTCAGAATAGAAAGCTAATATATAATTGCTTTGGATAATGCTAGATCTAGAAAGAACAACCTTGCCTAAGTCAATTGCAGGAGTACAGTTTGATTTTTTTTTGAACTGTACAGTTTGAAAATTGATAACAGGAGTAATGTGATCCAATCAAGTGGCACGGTTAACAGGGAATATGCAAAAAATAAAGTTGAGAACCTTGGCTGCCTTCTTATAGGATAGCATCGGTGAGCCAAAGCATGAAGACCCAGATTCGTGTTTTTTTCCTATGGATTGGCACCATGCATGGAATCGTAATTTTCAATAGCCTGGCAAAAATATGCCAACAAAACCACATAGCCAATAATTTTTTAGAGTTCAAGGGCAAATTGCCCCGGCCTTCTATTAACATAAAAGACCAGAAACACATCCATTTTACAGCACAAAGGTTAAAAGTACCAACACCCAGGACACGCCAGCCACTGGGGAGAAAAAATAGGTAGCCAAAACAGCAACAGAAACTATGACTGAAAAGCAAACACAAAAAGACCCACCAACTGCTAAGAACTAAAGAACAGAACTGGAGTTTAGCATCATCTTCAGGCTGCATTAATAGCGCGCCCCCATGGAGCTACATCCAGCTTTAAGTTCACCTTCCTCTCTTCACAAAGCATAGATTCTTCTCCCAGGACACCAACATCTTGTTTATCTTTGGTCTTCAAGTATCCACCATCAAAGGGAGCCAGAAAATTTCCTTCGAGGCTGCCTTGATCTTGTATATTATATCATGTAGCAGGATGTATGCAAAATGAACTTAGAGAGAACAAAACTAAAAAATGCAAATAGATGCAGAGCAACATAATTTATGAGTAAGTGAAATGCATAGACAAAATTACTGAATTGTGGCTTGCTGCTATTCATGTTTGAAATACACTTTAATTTGTGATTTATTTATTGCATTTCATTGCTTGAGTGGTGGTGGTGCACCCATTAGCTTTGTGTTGGAGTTTAATTATAAATGGTTGTCTCTTGGTCTTCCATTGATTTGTCACAGTTAATTTCAAATCTAGATTTAATGAACCCTGATAGCTTCTATAAAGTGAATTTTAAGCAAACATATTTGTTTCATGGCAAAAGAACCAAATAGCTATTGTATATGTATCCTGTAAAAGAGTAAAAGAAAAAGAACAGAGAAATGTTGTTGTTTGGGCTAACCATCGTTTGCTATCTAGCTGCTTGAGGTCAAATGGCTACATTAAGAAACAATACTGTTGAGAAACTACTTTGCTTCAGGATTGGCTTTGGGCAGCAGGCTTTTTAATTTTACTGTGAATGCCTTCTTATCATACTTATTGTGTTTAAAGTCATTTCAGCTAACCTGTGGTGAAGCACGCTTGCAATGTCTAAAGACTCACTCGATGGTGCAGGAAATAATTAGGGAGGATGATGAGAAGCTTCAGGCTTTGAAGGCTGAACTGGGTGTGAAGGCACACGATCTCGCGCTCGCTATCTCCGTGTCAGACCATGCGGTGCTCGTCGACGCGGACTCTATCCAGAACCGCGCGGCCGAGCTCATCAGCCTCGCGGCCCCGCGGAGGCCCTCTCCGTGCGGTATTTGAACCACATCATAGTTAACTACGACGAATAGTTCCCCGACGGCTTCTACAAACATATGTGGCGTGCAGCTGCATCCCCGCTTCGAGGCCAAATTCGAGGCATGCTGGATCCAATCGGGCAGAGGCATGCTGGATCCAATCAGGCATTGATGCTTCGACAGATGATGCCCTAAAGGGGTTCGATGAAATGTGCAAAAGATATGCTTTTTTTTTGTTAGTGCTATCTGATTATCTTGAGAACACCTGTTAGACATCCATCCAGTCCTAGAAGGTGCATTTGCAGGTGTTTACTTAAATAGAGATCCTATTACATTTGATGTCTTTTCAAGTTCTCCGTTAAACATTAAACTAATTACATTGTGGTTATAATCTGAGTACACATGATTCTTTTCCTTAGGTGCCAAATTTAGTTTTTTCTTGCTGATATAAAACATTATCTTAACCACAATATGAAAAAGTCTATACATCAGAGTTTATGAGTCCGTGATGTCACACTCTTTGTGTTTGTTAATTTCACAAATTTTGCTTTTTACATTAAATGCTACTTTAAGGTCGGTATTTAGTTTCACAAAATTATTATCTTAGCGTATCATTTGTGTGTTTTTAGTATAAAAGTTGTCTCGTAGCAACGCACGGGCACTCACCTAGTTGTAAGAAAATCATTGTACCATGAGGGACGAAGCTAGGAATGCAACATAGCGGAGACAAGCTTAGACTTAGGGAGAGCTAGAACCTATATAAGTGCAAATAATGACAATATATTTAGGTACTTAATAGGGAATTTGCAAAATATTTCCCTTCTCGGTGGAACATTTTTCCCTTGCTTGGAACCGTTTTTTTCCCTTCGCATGTTTGGACGTCGGCGATGACAAACACATGGTGAGATGCAAACATTTTTTCCCACGCTACACCTTGTTTAGATATAGTCGAATTTGCGTCAATCTATATGTGTTGAAGTGGAACTTGAATTAAATTTTACACCAATTCATTCCAACATACGTGGATTGATGTAAATTTGATAACCTCCAAACAAACCCCTGAAGGAGCAATCTTTCTTCCCAAGCATAACACTTTGTGTTAAAACACAATTTTCTCCTATTATAATACCATCCATTTCTTCTCGGTGGAACATTTTCCCCCTGTTTGGAACGTTTTTTTTTTCCTTCGCATGTTTGGACGTCGGCGATGACAACTGTGGCGGCCCTTTATTAATAATTTTATACAAAGAGCACGTTCTTCGTTTTCTGAATCGAAGCACCATGTTCAGTCGTCACACGCTTATATATATATATATATATATTCATTTAAACAGGCTCACCATCTACTGAACTTCATGTAAACTTTGGAGGAACCGTTTGTACCACAGCGCAGATGACTTGGGCTTTCTTTCCTGTGTTTCGAAATCAACATAGTGAAGTCCAAAGCGGACGGTGTATCCGTATAGCCACTCAAAATTGTCAATGAGAGACCAGACGAAATAGCCACGAACGTCGGCGCCGTCCCTAGCAATGCAAATTCACTCAGATACGTACGTCAATTAGCTGGGGAACTTAGCAGTTCGTCCACGCATGGATGTGAAATTAAGCTGCGAAGGTTTTTGAAATTAAAAAAGAAAATGCAACTGACCTGATGACTTTGGCAAGTTTTGTGAGGTAACCCTCGTGGTACTGTATCCTGCCCTGGTCGTCAAGCCAATCTTCGACATGGTTGTAACCATCTCCACCTTGTGCATAACCTGAAGGGAAAAAAAAATTGAGTTAGTATTATTGTACGTTAAGTTGCAGCTCTGACTCATCGTCGTCAGCTGGGAAACTCTGAACATGAGAACAGCGCTGCAACTGCAAGCAAGCTGGATTGACAGACGCACCGTTTTCAGTTATGAACATGGGAAGGTTGTTGTATCTCTTCATGATGTAGGTGACCATCTTCTCTATCCCGTCAGGAACAACATAGAACTTTGGCATCGCTGTCTGCACACACAAAAAAAAAAAAAAAAAAAAAAAAACGCAGGACGCATTCTCAGGCACAAGTCAGTCATCAGTCATCACCTCGCCTTCACTCAAATAATAAGCATTATTACCAAGCATATATGTACATCAATGTTATTAATTTTACTCGAGTAGTTCCGATAGATTCTTTGGAAAGAAGTAGTACAGTACTACTTACCGGAGGTCCGATCGGGACTCCATCTTTTTCTCCGGTGTAGGCTGCCATCGAATGATGGATCTCCTGCCCGGACGGGCAACCGCCTGACGATGAGAACATGCAGTCCTTGGCGTACAGCGTCGTGTAGTGGTTGACCCCGATGAAGTCCGGCTTGTAATAGCCAAGCTTCCTCCTCTCCTCCGGCGAGAAGGTCGGCAGCTTGGAGCCCAGCAGCTGCCGCATCTCCGGAGGGTAGTCGCCGTGGATTATCGGGTCAAGGAACCATGGGGCGTCGAAGGCCAGCGCCCGTTCGGTCGCCAGCCGGTCCAGTTGTGTGTCCGTCAGCGGCTCGAACCAGCTTGCGGACATCACAATGCCGATCATGCCCTTCTGCTTGCTCTGCAGGTTTCAATAATTGCCCCAGATTTAAAACAACAGGGAGGCCGGAGCAAACGACGACGACGAGTCGACGACGACTGGTTGGTTCCAAGAGACAACCAGCACCCAGCACGATCGACGACGCTGTAGGATCGGAGTACACGTACCTGGTACTTGCTCTTGTAGATCTCGACGGCGGTGGCGTGGGCGAGGACGACGTTGTGCGCGGCGACGTAGGGCTCGGCGTCGTCGGAGGACGAGGCGCAGGACGAAGAGCCCGACGGCGGCGGCGGCGAGCAGCGCTCGGGCGGGTAGGTGCCTTGCATGTAGCCCCTGCTCACCGCCACGTTGGGCTCGTTGAAGGTGGCCCAGTACCTGACGCGGTCGCCGAACGCCGCGAAGCACACGTCGGCGAGGCGGCCGAAGTCGCGCCGCGCCTCGGCGCTGAGCCACGCCCCGTACCTGTCCTCCAGCTCTTGCGGGATGTCGTAGTGGCTCAGCGTCACGAATGGCTCGATTCCTGTACGTGCTCGCCATGGACGATGGATCCAGCAGCAGCAAGCAATGAACAAACGTGTTTGTTGAAGAGAGATGGTCTCCAGGTGACGGCAAAGTACACGTGGCTGCTTAATGATACGAACGGATCGAACGGGAGATACCTTTGAGCAGGAGCGAATCGATGAGTCTGTTGTAGAACGCGATGCCTGCTGGGTTGACTTCGCCCAATCTTCCTTCTACATTCGAAAAGTGGAACATTTTAGGGGAGGAGGCTGAGAAGATGGAGTTTTGAAGCATAGAACTAGTTATTAGGTGACTCACTGGGAAGAATTCTGGCCCATGATATCGAGAATCTGTAGGCGTTCGTGCCGAGGGAGTGCATGAGCTCAATGTCATCCTGTGATCGATGAGAATGAAGCAAGATTGGGGGGCACTTCAGGTTTATCCAAAAAGAAAAGTCAACTTTTAGTCTATGATATTATGATATTATGTTTGTCACACTTCCTAAACTACAGGCGCCTGAATCTCAGGCGACTGCTCTGTATGTCTACATGCCTCAGTTGTCCCCATGTGCAAGAAAGATGAAGACATGCACTTATAATCCTATGGTTGTCATGTGTTGCCTGAGAAGAAGAGAGATTTCAGGCGTCTGTCAAATAGCAAATCCCTATGTTTGTAATAACAGTGGACCTCGTAACGATGATAGTGATCATCCGCGATATCTGCAGTGCTTCCATCTTTGATTCTTCCTGAAACACATTACTACCACTGCGTCACATGTATGTATATATGTGGAAGTATTTCAATTATAAAATAGAGTGTACAACGGTAGTAGTTTTCAGCTTAGCAGAGTGGTAGGAGTAGTTCTGCTCTCTTACTTTAAGAATAATGTGTAATTGATGATTTATTTACCTGGTGTACGAGTGAAGACATCCCAGTTGCTTAAGCTCTTGTTGCCCTCGAGGTACGCACCTTCGATCTACAAGTGGAAACAAGATTACATCGACCAGCGTGGTTTGTAATAGTGGGACCTGTCAGTGCTCATTGCTCTGTTGTCGCAAACTCAGGATGCTTTGTAATAGTTGTCTTTTGTTGGTCCAGTAGCTAGGCCTCCGATGTCCCTTGACATCGCAAAATGTTGTTTTCTCAGTCTCCTCTCCTTAATGAAATACGGGTCTTACCCGATCGAAAAAAAAAACATGGTTTGTTGAATTTTCTTTATATTATTCATCATGTCCATTCATAAAATTCATGATAGACCATGATGATATCAGTAGCAATTCATCATTTAACATGCCGCCAAAAGCAATATTGATCATAAGGAATGAAGTGATTTTTAATAAAGGCCTCTAGATTTTTTTTAGGAATGAAGTGATTTTTAATAAAGGCCATCTAGATTTTTTTTTAAAGGTTCATGGATTATTCTTGACGCATGCAAGCTACTACTAGATGCTGAATAGATGGTCGTTCGAACATCATGGTTTGTTGAATTTTCTTTATATTATATATTCAATCATGCTCATTCATAACATTCATGATAGACCATAATTAATGATACCAGTAGCAATTCATCATTTAACATGCGGCCAAAAAGCAATATGGATCATAAGGAATGAGGTGGTTTTCAATAAAGGCCATCTAGATTTTTCAAGGTTCTTTTCAGGTAGACACAGTGGTTATGGATTTATGATCATCTTGGAGTTTATTACAATGGTCAGGTGACAAACAATAAATGGGTTGTTCTTGATGCATGCAAGCTACAAACTACTCCAGTAATCAGGTTCTTGATTGGCGTACATGCTGAATAGATGGTCTTTCGTTCACTGTCTTTGAACCTAAACTAAGTTATTAAAATTCTACGCTATATGTATGGACTGATGTTTCTTCTTTCTTGCGAAAAAAACAAACAAAGAAAGACAGCCAAAAGCAACATCCTGCGGCAGCGCGAGTGCATGGTCCTGAATCAGGTGAAGTCCAATAGGGCCCATTAATTAAAAGGAGCATCGCGCAGCCCGACCTGCAAATACGTTAGCCGCGTCGTTTTTGTCGTGACAAAGGGAGACAGACAGAGAACGATGTGGACGTGTGTGGTCGATGCGTATGCGATTCTTCCAATGTTCTCCAGTTCTCCACTTTATTTCTCAATCATCTGTCTGAATATATATAATAACCGAAGAGATGACACGTAAAAAGCAACCGCAGGTTTTTTCTTCTTTCTTTCTTCTTTTTTATTACCTTCACCGCAGGATGGGAGACCAACTAACCGCGCTGCATGCGTGCATGCGCTCGGCGCTCGGCAAGAGAGATGATAGAGTCGGAGGAGAGGCAGCTAATTAATTACAGTAGTATGTAATACTGTATTACAGTACTATGTGGATTATTCACCTGGTACGAGGAGGTGGCCGTGCCGAAGAGGAAAGACGCCGGGAAGTCGCTCCGGCGGACCGTCGCCGTGGCCCATGACGGGAGCAGCCACAGGAGAAGCGAATAAGCGCAGGCGAGCAAGAGGCGCCGCCGCCGTGCCCTGCCCCCGCCGGCCATCGCCATGCCGCCGTCGTCACCGTTGTCCGTGCACACAGCACACCTACACTAGCTAGTGACTTGGCTCTGTTACAACGTCGCGGCCGCTGAGACGATGACACACGTACAGAAGCGGGTTTAATTGCTGGGGATGGAAAGCAGCTGGGTTTCTATCCGCTTTCTGGTGCTGCTGGATAGATAGATACTCCTACTAGATATATATATATATATAGGCTGAGATGGAGGAGGACCAAGAGCGTTGCAGGCTTAGCTTGTTTTGGGGGTACACGGTCCATGGAAAAGGTTGGAGAAGAGAGCGAGGCCGGCCGGCCGCACCTGCTTGATGCTGCATGCACGGGTCGGGGTGGCGGAAATTAAAGGCGAACCGGGGGTAATGGTCTGGACGTGGCGCAAAGGACCAAGAGAAGAAGAGCAGCGAGCCGCGCGCGCACGTACGGTACGGTCTCTTCTCTAGATTCATCGGAACAATCAAGAACAATAATCACGAGAAACTAATTAATGCAGATGAAATGCTTTGACTTGTCAATAGGGTTTTTCTGATCTGCTTCCCTCGTGTCGTCGTCTTTGGATGGGGGCGCGGCCGGCACGGGTTGTTTCCGTCACCTTTTTTTTTTTTTTTTTGTCTCGATCACCTGCTCGTGCTGCGACGCGCGCGTAACGCGTGAACACTCTCGCGCTCAGGGGGTGGAACGGATCATCGATACCCCAGGCTCTCAGCTCCCAGAGTCAAATTAAGATGAAAACTCAGGCGCTAGCTTATTGTCGTGCTGATGCGTGCGTGACAGTGCGATGAAAGCAGCGCAGCGCGACTGTACGTCCGCTGACGATGAGGTGTCTGAATGCTCGCTTTTCCCACCAAATCTCGGCCTCGCCGCGACGCGAGCAGATCCGGTCAATACGACGCTGACAAGATTACTCACCGACCCGGGCGGCCTCAGACGTGAAATCGCGGGTGGTACAGCTAGTTCCAGCCACAAGTCGAAGCATGCGGTCCTGCCTTTCCCGACGTCTCTAACCACAGGCTCATAGGTAGGGACGTACGAGAACGTTACGAAAATATACCGGGTACCAAACCGTACCTTTTTTTATTGGAAAATTTGAACACTGCCATTGTAATTTTACTAAATTAGAGATATGTCATCTTAATCCACATGTCATTGTCATACCAATGACATATCTCCAACTTTACAAAATTATAATGTCATTATTCAAATTGTCTTGTTATATTCAGTCGAATTTGTATTTTTGAACAAATTCAAATTCAAATCCAAAATTTGGAACACTAATTTCGAAATCAGAACAAAAATGGTTTTCTATTTTTAATTTGAAATATCCCAAATTCGGATTTCGATTTAAAGTGAATTTGGTCCACTAGAAGTCCAGTCTTAGAAAAAAAATCATGATGATTTTATATGAAAATTTTGGTTCTCTACGAGATTTGCAACTTTCTAGTTTTTTATTTCTTCATTTGAGTTTGTTATAAGATGTTTAACTTTTTTTTTAAAAAAAAAACCAGTTTATTAATCATGTATTAGTTATTGTCTAAAGAATCACATCTTTATTATATATATGGTGTCAAACGGAATAGTTTTTATATGAAAGTTGTAGAACTTATCAATTGTTATGCACTTAGTCATGCACTTGTTAATTGTTATGCACTTGATCCTACGGGTTAATAATATTACGTATTGATTTTTTTGTACCGACCGTGCTCAATATAATTCCGCTTGAATTAGTTCGTCTTTATAATCCTCGACATTTCATAAATTTGTGCTTGTTTCTGTGACTAGTTTTACCACTTTCATTTTTTATTTATTTTCGTATTAAATATAGAAGTAGAAAACGATTTAGGTTTTTTCATCGTTTTCATCCGTACTCATGGCGAGGGACAGGCTACCAGAGACGTGCAGGTTTTGAAGAGAGAGCGCTCTCCATGCGACGCACGGGAAAGCGCCTTGCGCGTCTCCATCTGGTACCTCTCCACGTCAAGAAAACTTCATCCGCAAACAGGGCACGTTTATAGTCGCGCATGCCTGCGTTTTCAATTTTCATCCACTCAAACGCGCGCGCACGTACGTACATACGGTGTGGGTCTCCGCAATCGGCACCGTCGTATGCTTGTACATTCCAAAATGTCATGTATTTTTTTGTACACCTAAAACGTGACTCATGAGCAATCGATCACCGTTCGTTCTTGTCTTCCGCCTGCCTTCTGCAGGACTGCAGTACTACTCTACAAATACGCTGACACGTCACGTTATGAGTTTTTTTTTTTGTGAGTTGATGAACACCCATTTTCCCCTCGAAAATTCGCTTTCCGGTTTCTCTTCTGGGCTGAGATGCTCCAGCTTGGCCCAGCCTTTTACAAAAGCGAGAGCAGCCCCGATCATTTCCGGTTTCTCTTGTGGGCTGTATGCTCCAGCTAGGCCCAGCCTTACACAAAAGCGAGAGCAGCCCCAATGGACCCATCTGATCTGACCAGCCCAAGCTCGATTCGATCGGCGGCCCGCTATTCATAGCCGCCTGGCCGTACACACACACACACACCTTTGCAGAGAGTTGCAGTCACAGTAGTAGCTTAGCTCCGGCGGGCAAATATCAACCACCGTCCACCGCGGCCGAGAAATATCCACGGCTACTCTCCTCGCACCCTGCCCTCTCACTCCCGGTCCCGCTGACAACACCGCCGCCTGACCCCGGACGACGACGATGATCGCCGCCGCCGCAGCAGCAGCAGGCGCGGCCACCGCCGCCGCCTTCCCGTTCATCTCCACCACCTTCCACCGCCCGCGCCTCCGGCGGCCCAGCTGCCCGCGCCGCGCCGCCGCGGTCTTCCCGGCCCGCGCCACCGCCGGGCCCTCGTCGTCCTGGGAGGAGCGCGAGGAGGCGCGGTGGCTCCGCGAGGAGGCGCGGTGGCTCCGCGAGGAGCAGCGGTGGCTGCGGGAGGAGCAGCGCTGGCTCCGCGAGGAGTCGCGCTGGCGCGCCGAGCGCGAGGCCCTCCTCGCTGAGGTTGCCGCGCTGCGCCTCCGCCTCCGCGCGCTCGAGGGGGCTCACCCTGCTGATCACCACCTCGCGGTCGAAGTCGCCGTCGACGCCGTGGCCTCGCCCGCGCCCCCGGTCGCCGCGGTGCCCGCGCCGCAGCCCAGGATGGC
>CM039131.1:35836568-35848603 GCA_022036555.1 Microstegium vimineum
TGGTTTCTCCTGCAAATTCAATATTAGAAAATTGACTCTGTTGTTGGGTTGGTTCATGGTTGGCGGGTGGGTCCAATTCCAAGCTTTGTATTAGAATCTTTTCTTTTATGCTTAAGAAAACCCAGTTCCTACTTAGAGCCTTGCTGATTGTTTATTGTTTGGACACATAGTTGGCCCATCTTTGTCTTGTGGTCTATCCTCCTTGTTTGCATTGTGATTTCAACGATTAGTTAATACCTTCATTCTTTAGTTTATTATATAGGCACAGGCTCATAATTTATGCATCCTTTCATTTCATCAGGGTAAAGAAACTTCTGATCCAGAAAATGGTAGGCAGTGTCCCTTCTTCGAAGAGCTGCATGCCGTCTTCACAGAGCGTGCTAGAAATATGCAGCGACAACTCCTTGAATCTGAATCTGGAGCTTCTGTCAAAAGGAAACTGAAGCGACCTGGTGGTGACCGGTCATCTGGGGAGTCTGATGACGAAGACGATGGTGGTGAAGAAAGTGATGATGAGAAGCCGATGCACAGCAGAAAGAGGAAAGCTGATGACAAGAAACAGCAATATCAAAGAATGTCTGAGAAGTCAAGTGCAGGAATTTCAAGCATCCATGAACTGCTGCAGGATTTCCTGGCGCAGCAACAGCACATTGATGTCCGGTGGCAGGAGATGATGGAGAGACGTGCCCAGGAGCGGGTTGTTTTCGAACAGCAATGGCGGCAGACAATGCAGAAGCTGGAGCAGGAGAGGTTTTTGCTGGAACACTCGTGGATGGAACGGGAGGAGCAAAGAAGGATGAGAGAAGAAACACGAGCTGAGAAAAGGGATGCGCTCCTGACCACTCTGTTGAACAAACTCCTACAAGAAGATCTATAGCAGAATAAGCCTGCTCTTCATTTCGTCAGGGTATAGCTGCAGTAGTGAACATTGTTTTCTCACTTGTTTTATCAATTCTTTGTAGCTCCTACATATGTTGACATGTGATTGTTAAAAAAAAAGTTTCTTCCAGCATTTGTATTAGGTTCATAGGGCTCCTTTTCCAGTTATTTGGTGGAGTAAAGCTAATTTTATGTTTGATTGTGGTTGTAAGTATCATACTACCAGGTAGGTCTACAGATCAATACTTGTTTGAGAGATAATTGGGCTCTCTGTCAGCAATGGACAGAAGGTCATTTAATCTGCTTGTTCAAAAATAAGTTCATGTGGCCTGAAAGAAAAAAAGTCCATGTAATATATATTTGCTCAAAGATAAATCTGCTTCAAAATAAGTTCATGTGGCCTACAAAAAGTTCATGTAATATATTTGCTCAAAAAGTTCATGTACAGTCGGATAGATCTTGAGATTAATCACATATATCCACATGTTTGAGCAAAAATGCTTTCAGCTGGCAACCGGCCTTGTGCCGTTCAGCGGGGACAAGTGAACAACTGGATAAGCCCATCGGCCGCAGAAGGGCACTGGCGCACTGCCCGGAGCCCCGGACGGCGACCCCGAGAGGGAACCGGGTAGCGCCGCAGCGGCGGCAATGGAAGGCCAGCCGCTCCATCTCCTCCTTGCCCAGCCCCACCACCCTCGCCTCCCCGGCCTCATCCCCAACCGTTCTACCCACTACCTGCCCACCTCCCGCCTCCGACTCCGCGTACACCGTCGCAAGCCCAAGCAGCTCGCCGCAGTGCCTTCTAGGCGTCCATCGGGCAGCCTGGCCGACGCACCTGGCCGTAGCGGCTGGGAGCGGGTGACGAACGCGGTGGCGGCGCTAGTGCTCCAGCTGACTGTGTGCTCGCTCCTTTTTCTCTTCCCCAACCGTGCCCGAGTCCTCGCGCTCCCGCCGCCCCCTCCGGGGGCCGCTGCGGTGGTTGAGGCGACGCAGGAGGAGGAGGACAAGGAGTGGGAGGCTGCGCTGCAGAAGTGGAAGACCAAGACCTACGCGATCTCGGTGCCCCTGCGGGTCGTCGCGCTCCGCGGCTCCTTCCCTCCATCTTGGATTAAGGTCTGGTCGTCCTCATCCACCATAAAGCATCCCCATTTGTCAGATTATTAGTAGTAGTTAAACCATGACATAGCATGATTGCATAAATTTATGTGAGCATGGAAGCATGAATGATGTATGGACAGGGACGCTGATCCCTGGAATTCTTTAAATTTAAATTAAAAGAAAAATGAATGGTGGATGGTGTGAAATTTAGTGTGATGTTCTTTTTGTGTTTTAGGATTTTTTTGAAGCTCAGGGGAAGAGACTCAAATTCAGTCCTGAGCTCCGTGCTAATCTTGATGGGATCTTCTCTGAGATGTCAAAATGTATGGACAAGGGTCAAGTTCAGCCGAAGTCCGCAATGGCAGCTGATGTTGTTTCCCTTGGTGACTCCTGGCTTGGCTATGCCATCCGTAAGGGATTGCTAGAGCCTATCAAGAATGCTGAAGAACAGGATTGGTTTCGTAGCCTGAGTGACAGATGGAAGGTGAGAAGTGAAACCTTTACTTTTCCTTGACAATGCTTATTACTTATGTACACTTAGGCACAAGTTTGTGATCTTGCATTGCCTTGGTACATAATGTACTTGTTGAATTAGATTAGATTATATAAGCTTGTAAGAAATGCAGTCTATCATGAGAAATCTATGACCTGTGTAAAGCATATTTTTAATCTTCAATGATCCATCAATTCTTCTTATAAGTTATAAGTCATTTTAGAATTGTTCTCAAGAATTAGAATCCTCGATCATTGACTGACATTTAGCCTTATGCTCTCCATCTCTTATGTGCAGTAGGCATGCTAAACAGGGTTAGCTGTCAAGTTTTTTGTGTGCAAACATTGGGAGGTAGCTAGGAGTAGGACCACATAAAGACATAGGAATAGGGAGAGATTGGAAAAAGATGGATCATTTCTTGATCTGAATTGAGGTTGATTTGCTAGGGGAATGACATAAAAGAAACAAAAATACCAAAGTGTCTAGAGATTGTTGAATTGCTTTTATTTTGAAAGAGAATGCAAAAGGATATAATCGAGATGGGGGGAGTAACAAAGTAGTCTATGACTCATTAGCTGCTTCAGTCATGCACATTTTCTTATTCTATTTGCATGGAATGTTGCTTGTTTTCCCCTCCCCGCATCGCCCCCACGCGGGCGGCGGGTGGGCTGCCCCCTAGCTGCTGCCCCCTCCCCTTTCTTGCCTCGCCGCTGCCAGAGCATGCCACCGCCAGGGCCGTGTAGCCTGCCGGGATGGTGGCGGCGGGGCCCTTCCTCAAGCTCGTCGGTGGTGGTGGCGTCCGCAGCATCTGGCTGGCGGGGGGGTGCCCTCGTGCGAGCCGCGTGGGGCTCAGCTGGGCTGCTCATTGCGGCTGCAGCGGAGCTGGCGAGAGCCCATGCAGGCGTTGGGTGGCAGAGGCGGCGGTGGGTCTCTTCTTCCTTCTATAGGCTATGGCACCGGCGCTGGTATGGGCTCTTCTATGGCACCGATGGGCGGATTCAGTCCCCTGTAGGCCAGATCTGGCTCCCCCAAGGTGTCCCTGTGGCAAGGTGCCCGCGCGGCCGGATCTGGCGGCCGGGGCGATGGCTGGCCGGGCTTGCCTGCCCGCGGCGGTCGATCGGTAGCTACGCCTACTAGTGTGGTCGTGCTGGTGGCATGTATGGCGGTGGTGGTCGGGGTCCGTGCAAGCGCTTGGGGGTCGTGCTCTCTCCTCTACTTGCCCCTCCCCTCGGCATTGGCTGCGGCAGCGACGGCCGGCCAGGGTGGAGTCAGTTCCAGCTCTGCGTGGCCTGGACCGATTGGAGGGGGTGGCGGCTGCGTGTGCAGCCAGCGTGTAGATGCCCCTCAGAGTGGGCTTCCATGGGGGCGGCCGGACAGCGACGATGGCGGTGAAGTGGTGAAGGATGGCACGGGGCCGAGCTACGCGACCCGGCGTTTGTGCTAGAGGGTTCTTGGATGAAAGCCTTGGCGACAGCCGACAGAGACGCTGTTGGGCGCCACTTCCCTGTTGGGGGCGTCGTGTTTCCCCTCTAGCTTGTCATCCAAGGGTGAAAGCTCGGTCCATTTTGGAAGTGCGACGGTGGCGCCATCAGCGTCGCTCCCTACCTGAAGGCGTCGCATTAGGATTATCATTGCGGTTTCGATGCGAGGCGACGTTTGGAAGTCGGAGCTTCTCTTTGGTGTTTGAGTTTGGTAACGATGACTGGTGGCAGCCGTTAGCTTCGGACCTGTCTGGGGTGCCTAGTGGGTGGCTTGCCATGGGAAGTTGGAGTTGCTGGTAGCTTGGCTTCCATGCTCGGCAACGATGACCCATGGTAGCGTGTCATGTTTGTGCTCAGCCGCGTTGGCATCTCGTCTGGCAAACCTTGTTGTATATATTATTCATTCGTCTTAATTTAGCGACAGAGCTCCTGCCTTTGTTTCAAAATAAATGCACATTTTCTTAGTCTTGGGTTTTGTCAGTCACCAGTCACCAGTCACTACACAATATCTCTTATCTCATAAGACTTTTTTGTAGCATAGCATTTATAATTTGGCCATGAAAATTTCCTCTATGTACTTTGCATTTTCATTATAGTCTATCAGGTTCATTTGTGCAGGAACCAGAATGGAGAAGCAGATCCTAATGGTACAATATGGGGAGTTCCATACAGATGGGGCACCATGGTCATTGCTTACAAGAAAAACAAGTTCAAAAGACATAACCTGAAGCCAATACAGGTGAACAATTTTCTTGAGCAAAATATGCAATATAAGCCTAAACTTACGATGGCATGTTTATACACTTACCCTTTTTCTAGGCAAAATGAAAATGTGAAGCATAGTACTGACTACTGCGACATACTTTTTACCTGTACTTGTTGATGCTGACTATCTTTGCTGTGGTAAACCTGGTAGGTGTTTAGCATATTGATTTTTATTTGCAGGATTGGGAGGATTTGTGGAGGCCCGAGCTTGCTGGGAGGATTTCAATGGTCGATTCTCCTAGAGAGGTGATTGGTGCTGTTCTGAAGCATCTGGGGTCATCATATAACACAGTTGATATGGAAATGGATGTCAATGGTGGTAGAGCAGCAGTCCTAAATAGCTTTACACAATTACAGAAGCAGGTTGGCACCAGATACGGCATGATCTATACACGGGCCATTCAAAATTCTGTTAGTATTTGTTGCGCTGGTTTTGATATTGGTTGTCTTTGATAGGTCCAACTATTTGACAGCATCAACTATCTGAAATCATTTAGTGTTGGAGATGTATGGGTTGCAGTGGGTTGGAGTAGCGATGTGATCCCTGCTGCAAAGCGAATGTCTAATGTCGCGGTGATTGTTCCCAAGTCAGGCAGCAGCCTGTGGGCTGATCTATGGGTATGCTATGGTTTTCTCATGTATAATGCATTGCTGTTTCGAACTATCTTATTGATTGTTATGGTTTTATACGTTGCAGGCGATACCATGCGCGACAAGATTTCAGACTGACCAAATCGGCAGTCGAACCAGAGGCCCATCACCACTCATCCACCAGTGGTTCGACTTCTGCCTGCAGAGCGCTAGGAGCCTACCCTTCCGCCAAGACATCATACCCGGAGCATCTCCACTGTACCTCGAGAGCCCTGTGCCAGAGGTCCCTCAAGATAGGAACAAGAGGAAGCCGAAGCTGGACACGGACCTTGTCAGGGGAGTGCCTCCGCCCGAGATCCTGGAGAGATGCGAGTTTTTGGAACCCCTGTCGGGTAAGGCTCTGGAGGATTACCAGTGGCTGATGTCTAGGGTGCAGAGACCTCGGCTTGGTTTGTTTGGGAACGTGTTGCGAAAGATGTCAGCTGTACTAGACTTCAAAAGAAGATTTTAGAGCCACTGTACTGTACTTGAGCAAGGTTTTTGACTTCGTGGTGCAATGCAACTTTACCCTTCTTTATGTTTGACGATCATGTGGTTCCCATTTGCGGCAGTGGTGCAAGACTGCGAGTGGTGGAGGCAGAAATTGCCGTGAGGACTGAGGACCTCAGGGCAAAGGCTGCGCCGCCGCTCGACGGCAACGCTCTGATCTCTGAGTCTGAGGCCGGTCAATGCACTTGCTTGTGCTGGGCATTATGGCAACGACTGATCAAGTGATCAGGAGGTCGTGCCGATCATTTTACACGGTGTCCACCATCATCGTAGGCAGCCGGGCCTGATGCGTGATGCCTGCTCTTCTGCTTCTGATCAGAAACATGAGTTCAGTCATATCACTTGCACTTTGTTTCTATTGATTCATCAATCGTCTCACGTACGTAAAGGGATTTACACAACACTTCTCACAAGCGTTTGGCTCACACAAAACAAAATCGGAGAACCAATTTAACCATGTACAGGGGCATCCTAATTGCCGCGGGAAGAATGTATGACAGCTGATGAGCAGCCAATACATGAACGTCAATGCCGAATCAAATCACTCTTTAGCAGCCAGAGCCTACCACATTATGAGCTTCTGATTCCTGGATATGTCCGATGCAGGTGCCTGGCAATAATCTCTTACAGTTTCAATTTGCCCAGGTTAATCTTTTGCTTAGGGTATGTGTAGGCTTCATAGTTTATCTTCTGCCCAAGGGAGCTCAGCTTTGTGAGTGTGGTTATGAGGTCAACCTGTCATACGGAACAAATAAACACAAGTTAGAATAAATACTTGGAAATATTACCGTGCACTGCCAGTACGTACGGATCAATGAATCTTACTTCATAGTCAGTCCGGGAGACAGTCTCGCGGCTCCGCTGGTACTTCTCCACCCATGGACGGCAATCCGGATCAGCTATCAGTCGTTCCTCGGTAGCAGCCTGGTCAGGTCCAAGGAAGGCTGACATAACAGCAAGCTGCAAAAGGAGCCTTCTTCTGTTAAACACGAGACAGAGTGGTTAGTAGTTTTTGCTCTTTCTCATGGCAGAAATGTGATCAGTTAAGACAATTATTCAGCGATCTAATGAGGAGGTGGTAGTGAGTAGTGACCTGGCGAGGACCCAACCCAACAGCGACGAACTTATCCTTCATCTCCTGCACAGAAGCTTTGCTCCACTCAGGCACTCTTCCCTCTGGATCTGCTTCTTCTGCATCTGCTCTCCCGAATGTTCTATCGAACAGACCCCACTGTGGTGGCAAATAGTAAAAACAAACGTAGACAGAAAAATAATTTAGCACGTTAAATTAGGAGCACCTTGTACAGAGTATATACTGAACATATGCAGCACCATGTGGCATAAGGAGCCATATGGCACAGTGCATACCTGCCCATTTGAACCATATGCAGAGTATAGGGTTCTTCCCTTCTCTTCATTTCCACCACATTTGGCAATGGCAGCGTCAAGAAACGATCTCTTCAGTGCTGATTGTGCTGTTCCAAGAAAAAAAACGCTTAATTTAAAACTAGCCAATGTAAGGAAGAGTTTCCCAGTAAAGATCAAGCTCCGTAATGGTAGTAAAACTGCACTGGAAATTGTCGAACCTGCAAACTGGATCAGATCTGCAAATGAAATGGGACCTCCCTTGGAAAAGGAATCTATCTCCTTTTTGGCTTCAGTCAGCAAATCCAACGCAGCAGAGAGCCCACTGTTTTCAGGTCTGCTTGTTTCTGGGCTTTATTTGAAAAATTAAGTATCAAATGTTGGAGCAACGGATGATCAAGGTCGACAAACTTGTTACTTGTTAGATTATCTTTAGCTAAGGATTTTCTTCCCTCAAAACAAAAACAAACAGAAGAACTGAGGAAGAGAAAAGGAAAAAGAAAATGCTACCTACCTAGCCTGATAGAGCCATTCGCACCTCCAGTTTTTGTGGCCTGCAGAAGAATGAAACCAACTCTCTAAACCAACAGAGGGACCCAAATGCTAATGATATAATAAAGCCATTCAGAGACCAGACCTTGTCATATGTGATGGCATCATTCAGTGCCAAGGTCAACAATGATGAAACGAGCTCTGGCTTGGCCTTCAAAACATTATTAGGTTCACTATTTCAGGCAACAGAAGCGATAGATACGTGAAAGAAAAACACTGAGTACAATGAACTAAGGTGTCTCACCTTGATTGCTACATATAGGGTGTCTTTGATTTTTGCTGCAAACAACAGTCAAAAGACTTCAATATCGATGGTGAAATGAAACATACATAGCAATCAAGGTGGGCAATGGAAATAATAATATGAGGTGACCTACATTGGAACTCAGACCGTTGTCTACGCTCAATTAGATCAGCTGCAGTAGCCACTCCCGAGAATCTCGTAGAGCCATCGACCATTTCCTAACCCAAGACATAAACGAAGTTCAGCTTGTCACCTCTGTACTGAAAGTCTGAAAAAAGGTGTCTTTCCTCTGAAAACACCAGTTGCGATGAAAAGTTTGCAGGACCAGCAGCTTGATGCTCTCCATCATGCTACATTTGTTTACTTCTGTGGCGACAATGCACAAAGGGCATGTAAAAAATGGTAGCACTACCACGTACCAAACCAATGGCAATCCCGACGCAGGTGCCAATGAAATGCCTCCGACGGAATTGCAGACGCTCTCTATGAGCAGCAGCCTCCGAGTCCGAGCCCTCAGCGTCAGCCCGGCAGCACACTCGAATCTGCGCAGGCAAACCAAGGATCACGTGACTCCGTCGGTGCTGAAATGGAATCTGCACAGGCAAAACGGGGGCGTACGTACGTGCACGTGCGGGTACCTCCGCGTCGGAGTCGAAATGGGAGAGCAGGCAGCGACGCCGCGGGCGACGAGCGGCGCGGTGGAGAGGAAGCTCACTCCCGCCATTTCTCTGCTCGCCTCTGACGCTCGCTTGGCTGGTTGAGCGCTCTCAATGGAGGCTCGCAGGCTGGCACGGCAGTAGCACGCGAGGATAAGGCAGCGAATCGTGGATCACCTCCACACGTTGCATATCGCGGCCTGCACCCTCCGCGTCCAGATTGCCTGCATACCGTTATCTCTACCAGAATGTGATGGTGACGGAATGCATGACTGTCAGAGTGTCAGTGGCAACGTGGCATCATGTCACCTGCAACAATAACGGGTTGCAGCACGCCAGCACTGGAGCACTTTGTGAGAGGACCCCGTCTGAGATGATCATGCATTATATCATCTGGTAATCATCAATAATTGATTAATTTCTGACTAAAGGCGACTTTAAATTAAGTATTGTGCGAAGTTCAAAGGATACATCGTTCATATCAACCAGCGGTACAAGCCCAAATGCATAAGCATGTAAAGCTTTAAAAGCGCAGCAAAAAACAAGGGGTGTCGTTCTCATGTGGGTAGGGGGGTGCTGCTACATCTCCAGCATCACATTTAGGCAATTAGACTCTTGTGGAAACCGTGGCATTTTCCATCTCCAGAAACAGCAACATCATCGCTGGTAAGACTGGTTCTCCCTCCGCTTCACATAGCGGGTCCGGTCACTGTACCGAGGTCGATCTTGAGCTCTCTGAGGCACTGGCTCCACCCTTCTCTGCCTTTCTGGCGATCGCTGAACGATTTCACCATTCACAAATAACTCAGCTGCAAAGAAAGATAACTTCATTAAAACCTAAGATTTAAGAAGAAATGTTGGTTATGAATGAAAAGCAATTTCAATGAAAAACTGAGCTCGAAGAGGATTGAAATGAAAATTACACCAGTCAGCACACTTGATAAATTGGGAAGCGACAAGGCATTGGACAGAAACAATGAAATCAAATGTAGTCCATAGATATAATAACAAGTGAAATATGAAGCTTCCAATAAAAGTGAAATGCCATGACATAGGGCAAGCTAAACAAAAACAACCACAGGAAATGTTGGAAGTTTTAGCTAATTCTATATCATTGAATGACAAGAAAACTCAATGTTATTTGCAGCTTCACACTGTTTTACGTCTCTTTCAAACAACATTTCTTCACTTATGCCAGAGAAACGTGCAACCCAGCAATAATATGATTGCTTGATTAAAAACACTATAGAAGGAATCCAGGAAGTAGAACTATGACAGAGTAACACGGCAAAGATTATTGGGAAACACCGAAACAAGAATAGGCAACTAGGAACCATACAGCACAAAGTGAGCTTTTCTTCCAGGGCAGTGACAATTCGAAGATATATTAATAGCTAGCATGAAATAGTCCTCGAAAAATGAAATGAACCACACTCAATTTAACAAAAACCTACAGGACAGAGGACTGCAATAAACTTACCACCATAGTCCTTGTTCTCAGCATCAACATAAGAGTCAGGAAGCACAAAAAGAACCCCTGGAAGGCCTGTTTTATCCAAAACGTAAACCACAGTTAGTGCAACTAAGGCCTGTTTTATCCAAAACACAAACCACAGTTAGTGCAACTAGTGATACATGTTAGTGTACTCAAAGTTCAGAAGATTGATGCATCATCACCTCATTCCTCACAAGCAAATAATCAGTACTAGTGTGTGGAATAGAGTCATTCCACCAGATTTGAGGAATGAACTCATGATGCACCACATCATCTAGGATGGGTTGATTCCTCAAACCAAACACCCTAGTGGTGTACTGAAAGTTCAGAAGATTTATATCTGTGAATACTTATAAAAACAAGCATGCACATGGTCACTGAAGAAAGAATAAGCATAGCATGTTTGTAGTAGAAGATGTCAACACATCACTTTTACTGATATAATTGTTCAGTGAACACAATAACATAATAACTAAGCTCAAACAAGTAATGTGTCTCGTACAGTGACAAATAGACTGCAACATTGTAATAGGTGAACATAATTGAGCCTTCCGCGTGAACAGAATCTTAATATTCCATGTTATCAAACTACACAAGTATGCAACTATCAATATTATAACGCAAAGCAAAATACATTAATTGAAACAAAAGATGACATCTCATTGCATATGTATTTACTATTGAAAAAGGAACAAACAAGTCACCTTCAAGTTTGTTGGAGGTCTCTTCATCAATTTCGCATCCGAATCCAAAATAGCGCTCGCAGGACACATTGTACATCCTCTTCTTCGCCTCCTCCTCGCTGCAACAACATGCAGCGAATTATCCAAAATCATTTCTCATCCCGCAAAACATCCGAACCCATGGAGATACTTGGTTGAATCAGAGGATTAACAATTACCTCCCTACCACCTGGGCAAGGGTCTGGATGTAGCAATCGATCATTTGCTGCTTAGTGGCGCCCTCGCCACCGGGCTTGTCCATGACGATGAGCCAGTGCTCGTAGTCGCAGCCAGGGAACAGCGGCGCCATCTCCGTCGGCGCACGGTCACCGCCCTGACCCGACCGCAGCGAGGAATATGAGGAATCCGGCCGCCGCGCCATGCAGCGGACGGAACCCACGCCGCCACGTTGCCGCGGGGGGCGGACGGAAGAGGAGGACGGGAGGCGCCGTGACGGGAGGAGCGGCCGCGCCGGGCGTGCGGCGACGAGGGCGCGCGCTGCGGTGGCCATGGGTGGCGATGGAAGAGGCGGTTGGCTGGCCGCGACGGGGAGGGGCGGAAGCGGTGGTGAAATGGCGACAAGAGGGGTTTGGAACTGGATGGGGTTTTGATGAGGAGATATTTGCTGCGTTTCAGCGTGTTGACACTCAAACGGGCCGCCCGTTTTCCTGGACTGGAGGCCCAGATAATAAAAACAGCCTAAACTGAACGTCCTCCCTGCTCGTTTCTTTTCTTTTTTTTTTTAGCTCTGCCCTGCTCGTTAAGACATGTGGGCCAAGCAAACTATTAGAGAAGACTTCTTTTTTCACTTGGCATTTGGTTTTAAAACTTGGCAACTATAGATTTGTCAAGTGAGTTTTAGCAAACTGTTGTAGTTGCTCTTAGTTGGACTAAACTGCTACTTAAAGGAGCTCAAAACAAACTTAAGGTGTCGGTGTTGTATTAACATGAAGACTGACACTGTAAGTTCACGAAACAACCGGAAGCAAGTAAAAATACCTACAGCCACCCTGCCTTTCATGTCCTAAACGGCCCCGTGGTCTACTGCCCGCGGTCACCCCTGCCATGCCGCGCCGTTGCCTCAGCCGCTGCAACCAATGCATCTTCTTGGCCCGCACCCGGCTCCGGCTGGCCTCCTCCTCAGT
>CM039131.1:35848703-35949360 GCA_022036555.1 Microstegium vimineum
GACCTTCCCGGCCGCCATCGATCCAGATCGAGAGAGAGAGAGAGAGAGAGAGAGAGAGAGAGAGAGAGAGAGAGAGAGAGAGAGAGAGAGAGAGAGCGAGCTAAGGATGTCGACGTCCTTGTCCAAGTCTAACTTCTTCGGTCGCGCCTGGGACAAAGCACGCGGTAACCACGTTTCCCCTGCCCTGCACGCATACGCATCTCTCGCCGCCATCGCCATTTCTGCAACCTCTCGTGTTACATTACATTCTTCGTCTGTCTGATCCGCTCTGCTCATGAGAAATGTAATGGTTGCGTTCGCTTGCAGGCAAGTCTGACGTCGAAAGAATCTGCAAGAAAGTATTCGAGGACCTGGCGGACAAGAGCACGGGGCTCCTGGACATCAACTCCCTCCACGTCGCCACCCTCATGGTTTACAAGTGAGAAGAATGCCGTTTGCTTAACAATCGCTTCAGTGTTAGGAGATCGCTAATCTGTCTGTGCTGACTGCGCTTCGATTCCCCGTTTTCGGTCGACCACGGCTTTCTTCCCCAGTTCGATCAACAAGCAGTTAGTCGGCCCTCACAAGGACCCTCCCTGCCTCAACATCATCGCCGAGAAAAAGAAGGTATGGGTTCCAAGATTCGCTATGCGACGTACGTACCTTTCGCTGGCCGGAACCGGAAAGCCTCTCCTGGGCGGGCGGGCGGCGAGGTAGAAGGAGGGGCGGCCGAGATTGCGAGGGACAGATTTTTTCTTCTTCTTCTAGGGAAGGAAGAACCGGCAGTTGTCTGCGCCGTTCGTGTCGGAGTCGGTGAGGGAGCGGCGCACACAGACCCAATGGTCAGGTGAACCATCCTATAGTAGTCCTAGGGGGTGTTTAGACGGTGAAAAGAGGTGAAAAAAAAATCCTGTAGCACGTTACACTGTAGCAATTTTGTTTTTATTTGGTAATAATTGTCCAAACATTGATTAATTAGGCTTAAAATATTCGTCTCGCAAAACTATATAATTAGTTTTTTATTTCATCTATATTTAGTACTCCATATTTATACCGGTATTTTGATGTGACGGGGAATAGGAATTCGATGTGATGAGGAATCTTATAAAGTGTTGGAATTTCATATGGCTTTTCGCAAATCTAAATACAGCCCTAGATTGCGTTGCAGTGTATAGAGGGTTGTCGTGGCGTGGGCCAGAAAAATAAGATCTGGGTAGTGAAAGAGACCCATACCCACAACAGCCCATCAAAAACTAACTAATCCGTCGCTTGCTCTGCGCCAAAAAAAAATATATTACTCTAATACGTAATCATCGTTTGTTGGCTCTGACCGCAACTGCAGTTGTACCAGTCCCAGGACAAGAAAGCGATACTGTTCACGGAGTTCCAGGAGCTGATCCTGGAGTGGGTGCACAAGGACCTGCGGCTGGTGCTCGCCAACAAGGCCGCCGTCGCGATCCTGGGCGCGCCGCTGCTCGCCGTGACGGCCAAGAACGCCGCCAGGCAGGTGCCGAGGATAAGCGACGCCGTGGACCAGGTGCCCACGTCGCTGCTCGCCGCCGTCTTCTCCGTCGGGCTCATGCTCCTCCAGGACGTCCGGCTGGGCAAGCAGAGAGAGTGAATATGTACATCACCACCACCGGAATATATCGCCTCAAGAGTCAAGGCGCTGGAAGTTTCCGCTGCTGAATACGTCCGGCTGGGCAAGCAGAGAGACTGACTCTCACGGATATCAGGATATGGCCCCATTGCTTCGCTGCTGTGTGGTGATAGGTCAAAGTCTGACAGAGAACTATGTATTGACTAATTAAATTATTATACAGGCGATTGGCGTCTGAATGGCACGTATACAAAAGTTCCAGTGCGAAGTGTTCTCGGAAAGTATGATTCATCTTCCCTCTGCATAGCGTGAAGCATTTGAGCTATATTGTATTGTAGTACTGGCGTTTTAAGCAATAGAATCCTGCGCCGAGGATAGTTGGCTACGCGCTTCTCTGTCTTTATTTTCCCTCTAAAAAATATAAGTAGCGCTAGAGTTCTGCCGGCCAATTAAGAACATGAACGGTACTAGATGGGTAAAGTACAATCATAAATCAAAGGAAAATTATTTTGTCATATGACACCTGGGTTTTGCCTACTAGCTAATCTCCGGCTCTACTCCCTTCATCTCAAATTATAAAACATTACAAGAATCTTAGATATCTTAGATGATCATAGCAACTTAAATTTAACCTAACTTATTATATGATAATATAATAATATTTATAATATCAACTAAATATCACTATTCCATCAACCCGATTGAAATACTTTAGGAATACAAACTTATTTAATATATATAACTCTAGTGTTTATTGTATCTTTTATTTAAATTGTGTTTTTTTTATTTTATTAAAAAAACTCCTAGAACCTAGGCTACCATAGGGATGAAAACTGTCGGAAACGATCGGTAGGAGGCCAAATCACTTTCATTTTCATATTTTTTTCTCGAAAACGAAATCGATACGATATTGTCGGAAAAAATACGACACCGGTATTTTGGTAATTTCGAAAACGATATAGTCGATCGGAAAACACAACGATAACGGTCGAAATCGATAAGAACGATATCCTAAAAACGATGAACACGACAAACCTCTTGAGAAGAACCATATAACTTGACTTATCTTATGACATTAATAAATAAAGTCATAATTAACAAGACCATAAGCTAAGTCATACATTTCACACCAATCTTAATCTTAACAGTGACAAAATCACGCAAGAGCATGATAACTCTTGACAATGATAAGAATAAACGTTAAAATTCTAAGTTGATTTGACAAAGCATAGTGATAAAAACATAAATTATTAGAGTTTCTTCTTCACTGTATAGTCTATAAATAAATTAGAATTCAAAACCTTTGAATCGGTAATTACCAACGGTAAATTACCGGTTAAATACGGTAATCTTCGAAATCGGTCGGAAGAGGACAAAATCATTTCCACATTCGTTTCCATTTATTTTTACCATTATTGTTTTCATTTTTTCGGTTACCGCTACCATTTCCATTTAGGTCTAAAAATCGGAAAAAACTCGAAAACGATTTTTGAAAATCGGAGATTATCATTTTCGTTTTCATCCCTAAGCTACCACAACAAACTCAAGATGTTGGACCACTACACTTTTTTTACTATATTTTACAGCATAAATAGTCATTTCAGCTTGCACCACCACACTCAAGACAATGTTGGATATGGTTATATCAAAACATCAAAACATTATGTGTAGTATTTTTATTTTATATAATATATAATATTTAAAAATAAATTAGTAATATTTGTATATATATTTATTAGTCAAAATGTATAAACTTAATTGAAATAATGACATACAAACTAATATTGTGGAGTATCTATATAAATTTAAGTGAACTATCAATGTCATTGCTTGGTGTTGTTAAGGGAAATTTCATAAATTAAAATAAGTATCTATCCTCATATGCATACTTATTTATCTGGTTTACATGAGGGAACACATCATTGTGATTACATGTAACTTAACATATACATATAGTTCTTTATGAATATTGGACCACATTTCATAGTATACTTATTTATTAATAACATGAGGATTTGGGATATATTTTTATTTATTTATTTTATAATGGCTTGAAGTTGATATTTACTTTATGTTACCTTATTTTCGTAGGGCATCTATGATAATTTGAATGCAAACTTAGTACTAACTTCGTTCTAAATTGTAGTTCATCTAACTTTTTACTTCAAGTTTGACCATTCATCTTTTTAAAAAATTTGTGCAAAACATCACTTCTTTTGCTATGACTTGCTTTAGTAATAAGTTCTTCAAAAATGACTTAACTGTGACTATTTTCACACATTTTTTGAATATCGCAATTGGTCAAACTTGAGATAAAAAAAGTCAAATGAGCTATAATTTGGAATAGAGGAAGTAGTTATTTTTATTATTTTTCGTAATGGCAGATGCGAGTAATATATAAAAATAGTCGGATACCTTAAATTAATAGTTATAATAGCTAGATAGATAGATTAGCTATAAATGTAGAGTATTACTTTGAATTGTCATTCATAATTATAGATGTTGTTTAGTTAGATATAAATTTGAGGATTATATTGAATTATCTTTAATCAATAAACAATGGAAGTACATGAAAAAATGCCAAACAAATAGTTTATTATTTTGGTGTGATTGACAAAAAAAATATACCTTTTTGAGACTATATCTGTTGTCAAGCACAATGTATCTATTTTCTTGAGATTGATAGATTATATCCAACCTTTTTATAATACTAGTTTTTTTTATGAAATGATTAAAAAAACTAACCATGAACGTCATGGACTGATATATTATTTAATACATCACCCAATCGTGGACCTGGCCGTGAAGGCTTCATATTTTATCAAGGTATATTAACCAACCTTTAATGTAATCGCCGTATCTATTAGATATTTCATTATTAATCACGTAATATTTTATTAATATATTAACCAATGTTTCAAGATTATCGGTAGTAGCTATTATATTGGATATTTGATTAACCAACAACCCTTCAATATTTTATCCCATTTGGCCGAAGTTTGTTTCATATTTTAGTCTATTTTTTATTTGGAATGATGGAAGTGAGTACTAACTTCTTGTAAAAAAAATAAAACTAAAATAGATCTATGGTTATTTTTTAATAATGGATAAATCAATATCCAGCCTCTACATTCGGGGATGTACACAGCCAATTCTTACACAGTTTGAGCTAAAAAAGGAGAAAGTCATAGTCTTATAGATCGACCAGGACGTTAGACCAAACAATATAAATGTTTTCATTCTTTATTGGATATCTCTAGGGCAATTACTTCCAGCTTCTTGCTCATCGTTGAGAGCGCATCCTTGACTGCCTCATCACGCTGCAACTAAGCCCACGAGCGTAACCAAAACGCTCCTCTGAAAATTACCTGCATAAAAGAATTATATTTCATTTGATTAAAAATAACATTATTGCGGCATCTCCAGATAGCCCAGTATATGGCAGCTACCACAACCCAAATCAAATTTCTAATCCTTTTATTTTGATTAGTTAGCCAGTTACCAAACATGTTGTTGATTGATCTAGATGGGGTTAGCTTAGTAGCAAAGAAAAATAATCCTCCAAATTATTTTGGTAATGGGGCAGTCTAGGAACAAATGTTGGATGTTTTTATTTCTATTACAACTAATACACCTCTGACTTCCTTTCCATTTTTTCTTAGCAAGATTGTCCTTAGTTAAGACGACGCCCTTTTGTAAGAATCAAAGAAAGATCTTGATTTTTAGAGAAATTTTTATCTTTTAGATCATCTTATGACGAATGGGTGGACGAGTATCTATCAGATATTGATACATGGAACAGACAGAGAATAACCCAGATTTAGTTAAGGTTCATCTAAAATGATCTGTTCTTGCCACCAATTCAACATTGGAGATTCGTGCTACTAAGCTAAGCCATTCTGAAAGTTTATTATCCACCAGAGCCCTTCTAAAAGAGATGTTTAGAGGGTTGGTGGTCATCACTTTTGACACCGTTGCATGGGGGTCCGTACTATATTATGTAGGGATGGATACTTAACTTTCAATGGCTTATCACCTACCTATAGTTATGGATAGTTAGAGTCTACTATTTAATAGTTACACTTATCTGATTAATGTGAGAATTTCTAATATTTATCTTTTTTTTCTAGCACTTATGGTGAGAATTAACGTGGAGCCTGCATTCGAGTCTCCAATTAGTAATAGTAAGATATTTTTCGATATTGTTTATATACCCTGAGCAACAAAACGAGCATGTTTGGGCTAGTATATAGGATTAGATTTCGAATACAAGTAAGTGGATTGCCCGAAGCAAAGATAGGAATACCACGCTTGGTTGAGAAAATACACTCTCTAGCATTTTCTTTTTATTTTCACCCTCAAAGGGAAAAGAATTTCGCGTGACTCTGAGACTGTGTCTGTGTGATCACAATATACGTTGTGTGCATCTCCTGTGTACAATAAATCGGGTATCGATAGCACACGTCTCCAAACTCTCACGGGAAGATGGACACAGTCCACATGATTAGATTTGGGGACCCGTTAAACTAGAATCACAAACTTCAGCTAAATACCTTTATTTCTCTTGTCCTTTTGCAGAGCCTCATCCAGCTCTCCGCCGTCGACCTGACCATGGGGCAAGCCTGGGGTAATCTCCAAGACAAACTCCAAGGTACCCGCCCCTTAACCACATCGTTCGATTCGCATCTTATCGGTGGCCGAGTTGGTGGAGATCGATGAACGGCGAATCGAATCGGTGCAGGGCGGCGGTGGAAGGAGCACCAGGTGAGGAAGATCACCGACAAGGTGTTCGACCGCCTCACGGAGGACGCCCAGAAGCGCGAGAAGGAGGCGCTCAGATTCGAGGAGGTCTACATCGCCGTCCTCTGCGTTTACAAGTACGTACAACGGCGGAGCGAATCCTGTGTGCTATGTTCGAATACTCTGCAGTTTTTTTTATCTATTTTCTGATTTGTTCTTGTTGGTGGTGGCAGTGACATCAACAAGTACTTGCCAGGGCCTCACCACGATCCCCCGTCCAAGGAGAAGCTCAAGGCCATGATGGATGTAATCACAGTCTTCCCCTTCTTCGTTTGAATTTTGTTGTTTTCAGTATGGTCAATCGATCCAGTATCGTGTTCTTCCAGCTGTTCCTTGAACTGGAAGCAAAGTGTTCTTGGTTTTATGCGTTTAGTTAATCACAAAGTCAGTGGTTTGCTGTGCAAGGCTGGAAGTTCTAATTTATTTTCCCCTTTCTCGAGATCCCCGTAGCTTCAGCTGCTAGCTACAGGTAGTAGTTCTTGAGTTGAATTGGGTGTGGTTATCATTCACTGGATGGCTTGGTCTCTGCAACGCGCAGGAGTACGACGTGAACCTGGACGGGCTCCTGGACCGGGAGGAGTTCGCGGAGTTCATCCGGAAGCTGACGGCGGACTCGCTGTGCACGATCAGCGTGAAGCTGCTGATCACGCTGGTGGCAGCGCCGGCGCTGGCGATGGCGACCAAGCGGGCGACGGAGGGCGTCCCCGGCGTGGGCAAGGTGGTGCGCAAGGTGCCCAACGCGCTCTACGCCTCCGCCATCACCCTGGCCGTCCTGCTGGTGCAGAAATCCGCCGAGGGCGTCGAGTAGTGACTCCCACAGCTTAGTGAAATCCAGGATAGGCGTTGCTTCGTTTCGGCTTGTGCGGTGACTGATCATCGGTGATATATCTGGGACAGATGCTCGATGTGATTTTTCCTGGATTTGGTACAGAATTAGTGGATCTTTGTGGATTGTCCTGTCATGCGTCATGGCTAGTGTGCAATTTAGGAAGTGAATAAAGCAGAACAACTAGTCTTTGCGAATTTGTTTGTTCCCTTCTTTTGATGAAGTTCATTCAGAGCTTTTTGTTTGCCCTTGTTTGCTTTGTTTTGCGGGCTCAGTTGGGCTTGTTTTGCGATAAAAGAATCAGACTGGGCTTCCATTGATTCGTCGGAAGGCCCAGCCAGAGTTTCTGAACTACTCCTAGGAGCGATAGCAGGCCCAGGACCAACCATTCAAGCCTGCTGTTCCGGCAAGTAGCAGTGTAGCACCATTCCTATTGAACAGAAGGTAACGTGTGTGTGAACCATACAATGTGCCGTGCACCGTGCACGCCCGTGAGTAGCAGACGCAGCCGTGGCATCCGGAGGACGTGGAGCGGATTTTCCCGTCTTCCTTAAAAAAAAAAAAGCCCAATAACAAAGGTCATTGGTTCACCCCACCCAGGGTTCAAATCCTGGGTGTGACACCTTATTCTGGATTTATTTTAGGATTTTCCGGCGCCATGCATTAAGTGGTAGGCGACGTTCCCGTCGATAGCGAGGCGCCTGCGGTGACTTCGTGAACTTCAAGATTTATCGGCTCGGTCTTTCGAAGGTGCTTATAGGGGTAGGGTTTGCGTACGTGTGTTCATAGAGATGAGTGTGCGTGCGTGTTGAGCGTGCATGCGTGTTGAGCGTCTGCGTTGTACTGTGTAATCTAAAAAAACGGCCAATGCACCCGTCTTTACGGTTACTCCCTCCGTTCCATTGAAAGTGTCAGTCTGTGCTATTTTCTTCAAACATTCGTTTTATTTAAATTTTTTTTATAAATATTTTTTTTTTCATGACTTGTTTTATGATCATAGAAATTTTAATAATAATTTTTTATTTTATAATTTACAAAAATATTTTAAATAAAACAAATGGTCAAACACGTTGTCAAAAAGTCAAAAACGCCACTCTTTATGGGATGAAGGGAATAAGCACAACAGGAGCAGAAAGCAGCAAAGGTCGTGGCCTGGACTCCGCAACCTAGGGCGTGATTGGTTGGGAGATTTTGGCCCGGCCTGGCCCTTCGCATACAGGCACGCAGTGTTTGGTTGTCTGGATAGTCTGCTGGACCTGCCTACTGGCATGCAAGTTAGTTCGCTTAGCCAGGCTGTGCAGAAACGAAAACGAAATCCGTTTCTCTCGGGCCTGGCTCGCGCGTGCTGCGAATGAACGAACGGTGTGACTCTAATGGCTGCGATTGTTGCATTTCATTTACAGACATATATTGTATCCTGCCAACTAAATAATATCTCAAACGAGTCAGGTTGAGTGACAACAAACAACCAATCAACTACTAGTTGCATGCACGGGACCTGACTGTCTAGCCTGGCTCTAGAATACGAACCAGGCTGGCCACTCCTCCCAACCAATCACGCCCCCCGCAACCGGCCGCCGCCGTCCCGGCCGTCAATTGGGACTTGAGAGAGCCTGTCGGCGCATCGGCGGCAGCGTAACAACTGCCGCCGTCGTACCCCCAACTAACCCAGCGCCTCTCTTCTCCGGGTGCTCTGCTCCCTTTCACCGCGCTGGAGTACGATGCGATTGATGGCGGCTCCGGCTTTGGTCACGTGAGTGGCCCCCCGCGCTGAGCGCCTAGCCCATGTCCATCATTTTGACAGGACTTGCGCAACCATCTCTGATCATTTGACGCGACGTGCCGTCGGCTCGCTTGGGTGGCTCAGAGTTCAGACACGAATCAAATGCAGTGAAAGGCGAGTCCCTCGTGGAACTTGCTTTGCGGCAAAGGTATGGATCATTGGTTCGTTCGTACCTAACTAAAATACTAGCTCTGCACTCTTTAGATCCCCTTCAAAATTTCAAACTTTTCATCTCATTGAATTTTTGGACGTATACATGACATTAAATATAAGTAAAAAATATAACTAATTATATAGTTTGTCTATAATTTATGAGACAATCTTTCAAACTTAGTTATCCATAATTAGACAATAATTATTGAATACAAACGAGATCAAAATTTTGGATCTAAACAAGGGTTTAATATTTAATTATACTGGAAACAAAATGAGCAGCTTAAATGCACTCAACAGGGGCGAATCTAAGTGTATCCATCGGATCAGCTGACGCCGGTAACTAATCAAAAACTTACTAAAATATTTTATTAGTATGTCTTTGATCCCGTTGTTTATTTCTTGACCCCAGTGGCACTCAACATATGAGTACATTCTCCAGCCAGAAAGAACTAGCGTCCACGTTTTGGGGTTACGCCCATCCGGTGTGCTCACGCGCTCTTGATGGTTTTTGTTTCTCTATTGTGAACCAAATAGCTAGTCACGGAGCGTTTTGATCGGGCCTTGTCGCCTAGAGCAGACCTAACCTAGTAGCCATTTTGAGTATGGTTGTGGCGCTTTCCTGACCATATGGACGAGTCACAAAAGTCCTGTGAATCCCAAACACATTGGTGCCGAGACCCTAAGGAAGGGGGTGCCCAAGGAGCTAGAGTAGTTGAGAGTTTCTATATGATTTTGGTAATTGAGTGACAACTTATGTGAACTAATATGTGTCTAAGTGATATATACACAGGTGATTAGTTCATATATGATTGTGTGATGAAGGAGCTTAATTGCACATGAGACATGACATGGAGTCATGTGATCAAGTGGAGAAAATCAAGATGAAGCTTGGCTTGATGGATCGGTTGCAAGTGTGAAGGGCAAGCGGGTGATGCTTGGCGCCGATAGACCAAGGCAACGGTGAAGAGCAAGTGATGTCAAGATCGATGAACCAACATGGTCATGTGATGATATGGAGTGGATCATATCATTTGACAAGTGATTGGTGCATGTGTTGCATCAACATTGGAGATGGAGATGGAATGGAATGCACAAGACAAAGGTATAACCATAGGGCATTTCATTTCACCGGTCATAGGTGTGTAGAGAAGTATATGACTGGGTTTAGGATAGATAGCCGTACTATCAAGAGGAGCAAACTTGTTTGCATATCGGTCATCTAGTGCCACTGTGAGCGATCTAACTTTGCGATGAATTAGGATCGAGTGGCGTGGTGAGAAGCAAGTGAAAAATGCTTTGGAAAACATTGTGAAAATTCTAACACACTTGCACATGGTGAAGAACACATTTGTGTTAGCACTTGAGAAGCAAGGAAAAAGTGGCAGCTCGGTTTGGCTCGGGTATGAGCTCCGGACGCAGGTCCGGACGCAAGGGTGCTGCTGGTCCGGACCATAGCGGATGCGTCTGGAAGCAAACCCTAGTGTGCCTGATCGGGAGCAGGAGATCCGGACGCTGTTTGTCGTCCGGACTGGAAACTCCGGACGTTGCGTCTGGAGGTTTGCCCTCTCTGTAACGGCTCAGAGTGAAGAACCGGACGCTGTTTGCCGTCCGGACGCAGGGATCCGGACGCGCGTCCGGTGTCTGGCGCTCTCTGGAGTGGGGGTCCGGACGCAGGTCGTTGGTCCGGTGCGGCACTGTTGCAAGCGTCCGGAGACACATGGCATAGCGCGATGAGCGCGCTAACCGGCATTTTCTAATGGCTAGGAGGGTCCGGACGCGCGCGTGATGGTCCGGACCCCTATGAACTTGCGTCCGGAGGTACGTAGGAAGGCCCAGTGAGTGGGCAAAACGGCTAGTTTCGATGGTGTGGCTATTTATAGCCCTTGGTCGGCCCTTGGGGCTGGTTGAGCACCTTGGAGTTGTGTTACCCTTAGTTGGGCTTGGTTGGGAGCCCTCTAACTCACACACACTTGATAGAGATCATTCGATTGTGTGAGAGAGCGATTACTAGTGCGTTGCTTTGAGAGATAGCTTCGTGTGGCACTAGGTGATCAACTTGCAAGCTCGTGGTGCTTGTTACTCTTGGAGGTTGCCACCTCCTAGATGGCTTGGTGGTTTGAGGCTCCGTCGAAGCACGCAAGAAGATTGTGTGTGGCTCCGGAGAAGAGCTTTGTGAGGGGTGTTGTGCTCGCCCCGCGGGAGATCGCGAAGAGCAACTCTAGTTGAAGGTATCGTCGAGTGCCCTCATCTTGTGTTGGTTAGGCGGCAACCCTTGAGGGGGTTAGGCAGTGAGGCCTGTAAAAAGTCGTAAACCTCCAAGTGAGTGAGCCAATACAACGGGGACTAGCTTGGTGGCGACCAAGTGAACCTCGGGAGAAAAATCACAGTGTCAACCGTGTACACCTTCTCGGTGGTTTGCATTCTCCAAATCACTAGCTTGTATTTACTTATTCATACTTGTGCTAGTGGTTAGTTGTTTCTCTTGTAACTAGTTAGCTTGTGTAGCTTAACTAGTTGCCTTCTAGCTTGTGTAGCTTAGAAGTAAGATCTTGAGTGACTAATTGACTTGTGTAGCCTTGTTAGTCACATTGCTTAGTTTGTGTAGCTAAGTAAGTTGAGCTCTCTAGTTAGGCTTGTGTAGCCTTGCTATTGAGTGTTGCTAGTGAGCTTAGGTGCTTTGTGCTTTGCTTACTAGTATGTGTAGGAGCTCCCGGTGTGCTTAGAGTATTAGTTGCTTAGGTTTGTGTGACCTTGCAACCTAGACTTGTTTAGGTGAGCCTCCTAGCTTGGCACCTTAGTTAGCATAATAGACATATTTGCTAGGTGCTAGAGTTATAGATAGAGGGGTGTAGTCTTGGCTAGACCGATAGTTTTAATTCCGCATTTGATTCGGTTAGCCGGAGCGCTTAAGTTTTAGAAAAGACTATTCACCCCTCCTCTAGTCCGCCATCTCGACCCTACAGTAGTCAAATGTGCTTGGTCCCTTCTGGAACAACGATCAAAACAACATAAAGCATAGTGTCAGTGTCATGACACCCACGACCCACTGCATTACAGCTTCACCCGATGCAAAGAACAGGGCAAGAGACGCATGCCACTGTCAGTCCAGTCAGTCTGAGATGGATTCGACATTATGTTATCTGATTACAACAGCCAAAAAGGATGTTGCGCCTGAACCTAAACAAATTAAACCCATTAGACCAACATACGAGCCTTAGTGGATAGGGCTAGCCGTTCAAGTACCAAGATTTTATTCTTAGCATGACTCGACTCGAAGTATATATTTTATTTGTTTCTGTTGACGCCATTTTTTGTACGGGTCAATATTAAAACAAGTATATTGATCGGCAAAGGGGTAAATGTTGTTCCTCATTGGCATCAAGGTGCTATCGGTTTAATTATCGATAGAAGCAGAAGAATCTTCCGATGGTGAGTGTGATGGAAGAAGCGTCAAAGAGGAAAGAAGATATGTTTTGCCGATAAGAAGGAATTACCAATAGATACAGGTTGATGTGGATGTCGTCAGCAGGAAGTTGCCGATGACAATAGAAGGAAGTTGCGGATTGAAGGAATCTGTCGATGGAAAGTTTTATCGTAGGGAAGACAGATAAGGAAACTAACGATTTTATGCTAGTATTATTGTTTTAGTTTGAGTCCGACTCTTGCACGAGTCGTTTTATTTCCTTAAAACTAGGAGTTTTGTTTAGTATGAGTCGTGTCCATGTATAACTCCTTTTATCGGAGTATAAATATGTACCTAGGGCTCGTATGAGAAGATATTCAATACAATCAAACAAATCTATTATTTTCGTCTTACTTTTCAGCATCTACTTTTTTCGCATTAGTTGTAGTTTATCTATGAGTTCTTACGATCTCGACGGGCTGTATCTACAAGATCTCCGTCTACCTCGCGAGTTCCGCTTTTTGAGTAATCTGAGCCTTGACGTCCGGGCGTATCGCTGTCGTCTTGTTCATCGTTGTTCTAGTTATCGTCCTTATTGATTAACTGGTCAAATCAACTGGCACACCTTTTGTAACACCCTGGGTGTTAATCTTGTTAATAACTTAATTAAAAATTTGATCATGTCATCATATGCATTAAGCATCATTCATTTGTTTGAAAACCTGGATATGCATTGAACTAAAATGAGTTTACTTATTTGTGTTTGATCAATTGTTTGTATGCAGGTCATCTTTTCAAAGTCTCAAAATTTAAAATTTGATTTCCAAACCCTTTTCCCAGAGGGGGTGGATTAAACCCTAAACACGGTTTTCAAAATCTATAAAGTTTTTGCTTGTGGTTGTTTAAGCAAAGTTGTAGATCTTGAAGTTTTGAACATCTTTCGTGTTCAAAGTTTTCCCTGAAAACCCTGGAAGCTTGAGCGTTTTCCAAAGTAGCCGCAGGGTCAGTTCTGTCCTTTCATCGAGCAGCTGCATGGCAGGGTTGTTCTCGACGGTGTCCGACGCCGACACCTGTCCAGGGACTCCCGTCTTGTCGAGAGTACGTGGCGAAATCACGGAACCCGTTGTCGCCTTTAAAAGCGGGACGCCGTCCTCTCCGTTTTCCTTTTCACGCCACTGCTCCACTCTTCTCCACTCTACTTCGCTCTGCTCTGTTCCGCCGAGCGCTCCACCTCCATCGTTGACGAACTCGCCCGAGCTCGTTAGCTGCTGCCAATCACTCGATCTTTCGTCATTGCCTTCGCCTTGACCTTGCGCATCTTCGGGGTAAGTTGGTCGAAGTCGTCGAGCCCGCATTCGTTCAGAGCGGATCCGTCTTCCTCAGCTCCAACGCGACCGCCGCTGCTCTGGTCCGTCTTCGACCGGGCTGCGCAGGAGCCGCATTGTCTTGTTGTCTTATGTTTCTTGCTCCTTGTTCATCTCTGAGTCTTGTCTGGTTCTCCGTTTTGCAAATGGTGGACCATAGCTCCGGGAATATCTTCGTTGCCGCGTAGTTCTTCGTCTCCGCCGGCACATTCTCCATCGACGGTCGTCTCTGCTTCACCTCCGGCCACGCTTGCTAGTGCTTCACCTGTTGCAGATGAGGATCACAGCCCGGTGTGTGTGGCTCCTTGCTGCATGACCGTGGTCAGTGTAGATGAAGATGAAGAATAACCTGTCTTTGCTTGACTCTTGGGCAGGAGTAACTCGGTTATCTGTTCTTTCTCTATCAGCAGCTTGATGTATCTTTATCGTATGACACTAAGTTATGTTTCAAAACTTATGGTTTGTAATATGACTTTAAATTTCCGCTACTTTGATGTAATATAAAAATTTCGTATTACTTCTGTCATGATTGTAATGAGGTGATCCTGTTCGGAAAGAGGTGGATGACCCGCTGCAAAGTGGCGACACCTGATGGGCTAATTAAGGTTTGGATCATCTGTTGGGATTAAGTGGTTAATCCTGACAAGTGGGCCCTATCTTAAGAGGTTCCGTCACAGCTGGTATCAAAGCTCACCTTATTACCAATCTTGCAGTTGTGAAAGTTTTCAAATGTTTTTGGATCTTAAAATAAAATGTGATTTGAGTCTAAAAACTTCTTTAACTCATCTTTTCTCTCTTTCCAAGTTTAGGAAAGTAGACTTTAGGATATCAAGCTGATGGTAGGAATATGGTTATGTATATATGCCCTATATATGTGTTATGTAAATATTATCGTATTCGTAGGGACGTTCCATGCATCATATCATACAACTTGGGATGGGTTTAAAATTTTGTTCTTAAGCTACTAAAATTTTGACCTGTTACTTACTTACCTCCTTTGAAATCTTGTTTATAGGATGGCTAGAACTAAGCGCACAGCTCACAAGTCTTTCGGACCTCAGGGCGTTCCTCGCCACAGGTTGGCGACACGTGGGGACTGTGCTGAGAGCAGTCAGCAGGGTGCTAGTTGCTGTGCTCGCCACAGGGCGAAGATCGAGCACTTGGAGCTTGAGTTGGCTAGCAGTGCTGACGACATTAAGGCTAAGATGGGGGAGAAGGAGGCTGAGTTGCAGGCATGTCAAGCGTAGGTGGCAGCCAAGGCAACAGAAGTGTCCATCGCTGAGGGTCACATGTACGAGGTGATGGGAGAAAGGAATGAAGCCTGGGAACGAGAACATGTTCTGTCCGAGATGTACCATAACTTGGGGCTCTATGTGGGCAATCTTGAGGCATACAACAACGCTCTTCATGAGGAGGTGCATCACCTTCACCACATGATGAACAACCCCGAGTACCAGCAACAGGCTATGGCAGAGGACCTTGGGGATCTTGTTCAGACAGACCAGTTCGTTGCACCTACACCTGAGGGTCAGGGTGGAGCTGCACCAGAGCCAGAACCAGTGGTGATCATCGAGGACGAGCAGGAAGTTGTAGTCCTTAGTGACGACGAGTAGATCATGTTTCGCCTAGCTATCTAGTACTCAAGGTGTAATCTGTTTTAGTCTTCTCTTATGAGCATGTTTGTTTGAGTATCATGTTTACTATTCAAGCATCATCTCAACCAAGCTCAAGCAATCAACTCCCAACTCTCCAACCGACCAACATAGCAAGAGATCACCCCATTGATCAAATAGTTGGTGATATTACAAGTGGTGTTCAAACAAGATCAAGATTGACATCCTTTTATGAGCACTACTCCTTTGTATCATCCATAGAGCCAACAAAGATTGATGAAGCCCTATAAGATGTTGATTGGGTTAATGCTATGTATGAAGAGCTCAACAATTTTACTAGGAACCAAGTTTGGGAACTAGTTGAAAGACCCAAGAACTATAATGTGATTGGCACAAGATGGGTATTTAGAAACAAGCAAGACCAAGATGGTATAGTTGTGAGGAACGAAGCAAGATTGGTAGTTCAAGGATACACTCAAGTTGAGGGTCTTGACTTTAGAGAAACATATGCACCGGTTGCAAGATTAGAGGCAATAAGAATCCTATTGGCCTATGCATGTGCACACAACATCAAGCTATACCAAATGGATGTGAAGAGTGCTTTCTTAAATGGATACATCAATGAGCTAGTATATGTTGAGCAACCTCCCGGATTTGAAGATGACAAGAAGCCCAACCACGTATATAAGTTGAGAAAAGCTTTATATGGCTTGAAGCATGCACCTAGAGCATGGTATGAAAGATTGAGGTACTTCCTTCTATCAAAAGGTTTCATCATGGGGAAGGTTGATATTACCCTCTTCACCAAGAAGCTTGGCAAGGATCTATTTGTGCTCCAAATCTATGTGGATGACATCATATTCGGTTCAACCAATCAAGATTTTTGTGAAGAATTTGGCAAGATGGTGGCAAATAAGTTTGAAATTTCAATGATTGGTGAACTTAGATACTTCCTTGCTCTTCAAATCAAACAATTGAAGAATGACACCTTTGTGAGTCAAGGCAAGTACATCAAGGATATGATGAATAAATTTGGCTTAGAAGATTCTAAAGGCATTAGCACTACAATGGGCACTAATGGACACTTGGATAGTGATGCTAGTGGCAATATTGTGGATCAAAAGTTGTATCGGTCTATGATTGGAAGCCTACTCTATGTGACTGCTTCTAGGCCGGATGTGATGTTTAGTGTATGCATGTGTGCAAGATTCCAAGCCTCTCCAAGAGAAAGTCACTTGAAGGCTACAAAGAGAATATTGAGGTACTTGAAGCATACACAAGATGTTGGATTGTGGTATCCCAAGGGGTCAAACTTTGAGTTACTTGGATATTCAGACTCCGACTATGTGGGATGCAAGATTGATAGAAAGAGCACATCGGGCACATGTCAATTGCTAGGCATGTCACTTGTATCTTGGTCATCAAAGAAGCAAAATAGTGTTGCACTCTCTACCGCCGAAGCCGAATACATAAGTGCAGGTAGTTGTTGTGCTCAATTGCTTTGGATAAAAGCAACTTTGAATGACTATGGGATCAACTTCAAGCAAGTACCATTGCTATGTGACAATGAAAGTGCGGTGAAGCTCACCAACAATCCGGTTCAACATTCAAGAACCAAGCACATTGATGTGAGGCACCACTTTATAAGAGACCATCAACTCAAGGGTGATATCAAGATCACAAGTGTTGGCACCGATGATCAACTTGCCGACATATTCACCAAGCCACTTGATGGGAAGAGGTTTTGCAAGCTAAGAAATGATTTGAACATTCTTGACTTCTCAAATATGTGTTGATGCACCCCCCATATATGACATGCCTCTCCTTCAAGCTATGCAAGGTAAAAGTTGATTGACATATCATTCATCCATTATTAGGACTTGTTAGTGCATCTAGACATCAATTCATTAGGATCATTCATGAAAATCAAATGATTTGATGCTTATATGGTACCACTATTGCTTCTTTGCTCGATATGATCTAGTGGTAGCATATGACATATTTGTGGGCTTGCAATCCTAGAGTTTGATCTAGACCATGAACTTCAAATGTTTAGCTCAACATGGGCAAGATAACCTTTCTAGAATGTGTGAACAAGCTTGTCCATGGTTTAAACCGAGTTAAATAGCTTGGGGCAAGCAATCTAGATTGAACCACAACTAAACTTCTCTCCAATAATCAAACCTTTGAGCACATCTTTTATGATAATAGATGACAAAGGGGGAGAAGTAAGTAGTACAACAAAGAAAAATATTTTTGAAAATTTTGAAAATGAAAGCACACAAGTAGGGGGGGCAAGCCTATGAATAAAGTTGTTGCATATCTTTGTGCATTCATAAGTGCTTGCTTACATATGTACTTATATTCATGATATGCTTGTGTGGTGAATGCTAGAACCCAAATTGATGTGGTGTTTGAAGAACTAGTATGCTTAGGTCATTACGTTTTTAAGTGGTATCTAGTTCTCTCAAAGTGTTTTCAAGTTGCCTTTCAAGTGGTTTCTAGGCATTCATGGTGCTAAGGATGGTTTACATTGCACTCCGATTGGTATCACACTTCAAAGGTCCATCCTACACACCTTAGCATCATTTGGTAGCATTCACTCTCCCACAATTCCTATTCATGCATATGTGATCAAAATGAACCAAACTCATATATCACATATGTAGGGGGAGCTAATACTACCAAAGTTGAAATTTCCATCATATATATTTATTTGTGAAAAGGTTGTCATCAATTACCAAAAGGGGGAGATTGAAAGACCTTGTTTGATTTTGGTTAATTGATGAAACCTATGGACTAACCCTTGAACTAAGTATATGATCAAGATAGGGTGGTCCACCTTGGAACATGGAGCTAGATGGATGATCATGGTGAATCAAGTGCTTCATGGACTAAGGAAAATAAGAAAGAGAAAAACAAAAATGGGCTCAAGGCAAAGGTATATCATAGGGCCATTTTTGGTTTAGTGATCAAGACACTATAGAGAGTGTGATCACCTTTAGTATAGATAAACGTACTATCAAGAAGGGAAAACTCGTGTCGATTGCGGTTATCATGTGCCACTAGGTTTGCATTGCATCCACATAAAATGAATCTAAGTGACACAAACTAAAATAAATCCAAGAAATATTTGTTACAAAAGCTAACACAGGTGAACAAGGTTTGGATCATAAGGTGTTAGCACTTGAAGACTTGGAGAAGAAGCAGATGCTTGGTCTGCCACTCAGAGAGGCACCAGACGCAAGGTCCGGACACAGGGCAAAGGCCGACCGGACCAATGCACTTGCATCTGGTGGCATACCCTAGCCCTTGGGCTCTCTGGACAGGAGGTCCGGACGCAAAAGTGAGTCCGGACGCTGACTCCGGTCGCGCATCCGGAGCTCAGCGCTCACTGGACTTCTCTGGATGTATTTATCCGGACGCTAAATGCGGTTCGGACGCAAGAGACCGGACGTGGGTCTGGAGCTGAGCAGCTCTCTGGACCCTCTCTGGACTGGGTCTAGACGCTACTATGTTGTGCATCCGGAGGCTACACGTCGGCACAGTCAGGGCGCCAACGAGCGAATTCAGAATGGAGGAGGGTTCGGACGCATGCGCGATGGTCCGGACCCCCCATACAAAGTGCGTCCGGAGCTACGAAAATTTCAGTAAAAAGGAGCAAAACGGCTAGCTCGATTTGAATGGCTATTTAAGTGGCTTGGCCGGCTCCTAGGGCTTACTCTTGCACCTCCCATTCATTTGATACACTTATGCTTGCTTGAGATAGCCCCCAACTCACTCTCTTCACTCTTGTTGCATATTTTTGAGAGTTTGAGTGATCCAAGTGCATTGATCATTGCATTGCATCTTAGTGGCACTTGGTCATCGTCATCGCCGCGTGGTTTCTTGTTATTCTTGGTGTTTGCCAACACCTAAACGGCTTGGCGATTGTGGAGAAGCTTCGGCGCAATTGGTGGTTGTTTGCGGCCGGCTTCGGTGATTGTGAGAGGGCTTGTACCCACCTCGGCGGAGAGCCAAAGGGTAACTCTAGTGGATTGCTCATGTCATTGAGTTACTCTCATTTGGGTGGATTCTTGTGGCGCCCAAGTTAGTGGGCTAGACTTGTCATTGCCTATTAGCCACCGAATCACCACTTGAGTAGTCGACACAACGGGGACTAGCTTGGTGGCAACCAAGTGAACCTCGGGAGAAAAATCGATTGTCATCTTGTCTCCCGGCTACTCTTTGGTATTCATTGTGATTGGTTCTTCCTATTGACATCCATACATCACAAGGCATCTGTAACACCCGAAAATTTGAATTTTAAAAATAGATTGAAATTGGGTTAATTTTGAATTTTGTGCTCATGAAAATGCAGGAAAATAAAAACGTTTTCATCAAATTAAAAATTGACCTAGGGTTTAGCAACCTTTGCTTGAGCATTCATGCCTCTGCATTATCCTTTTTGTGATGCTTGGTTTTGCAAAACTCAAAGCTTTTCAAAACGGTTTAGAAAATGGTTTTCAAAAAGGATTTAAGAAAATCTTTGAAAACAAAAAGAAAAGGAATAGGATCAAATCCTCTCTTCCTCGCCTTCTGGCCCAACCAGCCCAGCCGGCCTGGTTCCCTCTCCCCTTCCATCTACATGGGCTGCCTTGCCTCGCCGACGCGATGGTCCCGCGCTGTCAGCGCCTTCCCCCTCCTCACGCCGCCGAGCTCGCTCCGTGCTTTGCCACCACCGTAAGGAGATCACTGAGCTTCGGGACATTCTTCCGAACTCGCCTAACCTTCTTTATCCCTCTGCGTTACTCTCAGGTGCTCGGCATACCGTGCAGAACAACTCCGCCCGCCTCTGCTCGTCGCCGGCCCGCACCGTACTCCTCCGTTCCTCCCTATCGGTAATGGTGAACTCACATCTCCTTCACCTACCTCCTGGAACCCTTTCCGAGTCCATTCCGGCTCAAACCGCCTGCGCCGGCGTGGAGCAGAGCTCCCGTCCATGGCGTTCACCGCCGGGCCACTGTTCCCCCGATGGGGAATCCATCTCCCTCTCCCTCCATCTAATCTAGGTCATTGGCTTTAGATCCAACGATTCCTAATCCAAGATACCCCTTCGGCCGGTTATCTTGCTAAAGAGCCCTTGATATCTTAAGTATTTAACCTGCAGTCCACGGCTGGGTTTAAAATCCGATTTTCTCTTTTGTTTTATTCCGAAACTAGATCCACCTAATTTACAAGTTTACCTCTATCCAGCATGTCTCCATCTTTTCTATCATCAAATTCATTGTTCCCTAACTCCATCCTCTTGTTTGGAGTTTCCCAAGAATTCTTTTATTTTGACCCTAAATCATTCTCTTGAGTCCATCATTCATAAAAATATCTCTAAAATCTTCCGGGGAATTTTTCTGGCTTTTTCAGAACCTTTTCTCATTTTTCTATGAGCTTAATCTAATTTTTAGATACTCCAAAATATCTTTTCGTGAGCTCCAAATACTTTATTTGGGTTCATAATATTCCAAAGTGTCTCCGAGAATTTTCCCAGAAGTTTTGGAGACTTCGGAATATTTTTTGTGACTTAAATATTAATTCTAGACTTTTCTGGAATTATTTTATTCATGAAAATAATTTATTCCGAAAATATATAATAAATATCTCAATTTCCCACCGGTCCTCAAAGCCCATGTGCAATAATCCTAATAAATCTCAAAAGTCCATGCATTTATTTACTAATGGGCTTTTATGTCTAATTGGCCCATTAGTAAATGTGGAAGTGCACCATCAATTAGTACCATATCGCCAGTTGATGAACATGTAGGGAGTTTTTCTCCCTATATATATCTATCAGCTTTTTGTCGAAGCACACCACAGCTACCGCAAGAGTAGCCCCTAGTTTGGGAAATCTCTCGTGTAGTAAATTATAGTTTTCTCTCTTCCTATCATATCATTGGCGGTCAACTCCGGCGAACTCTCCGGCGAGCTTTTCTGGTGCTACAAGGTTCGTCTTGTTTTTCTCTTCGTCGTAGTGTATCCCTTCCATCCAAAGCAATTTTCACGTTTACGTTTTCTCCTCTGGAAAGCGTATTCACTTTTTAGATCTGTTTTAATTCGGTTTTAAATGAAAAACCCTATTTACACATTTGCCATCCGATTTCAAAACCCTATAACTTCATTGTTTTTAATCCAAATCGATCCGTTCAAGTTGCGTTAGATTCATAGTTTTATGCTCTATCCAGTAGTATAGTTTTCATATATGTTAATTACTTTTGAAAATCAAAGTAAATTAATTCTTTTAATGTTTTAATCTTGCCCTTTTCAAAATCTTGTTTAATCTATAGTTTATTCGTTTTAGATCCGTTTTGTCCCGTTCGAGTTGCGTTGGTTTCGTAACGATAAGATCTACCTATTAGTAACAATATTAAATATGTTTTATTCTATGAAATAAAATGATAATTGATTAATCTATATAATCAATGATTTTCCAATTAAAATCAATTAGGGTTTTCCACCTCGGCTTTTCATAAAACAAAACATACTTAGTTTAATCTTGTTTTTACAAAGCAAAGTAATGTGACTTAATTTAATTTGGGTATTTCTCTGAAGTATCCAATATATGCTTTTTAAATAAAATAAATGAAGTTTAATTATCTTATAAAAGCTAATCTTTCGGTAGTCGTTTCTTTTCCTTTATAGATCCGATTAGCGTGATTCTCGCGTCTGCGTGATCGTAGCAATACGTAGATTTCTTTTAAACTTTTTTCGTTGATTGGTGTATTGTTCTAAAGTATATATATTGTATGCTTTGTATGATTGTTCAGATGCTTGTGGGGTGTTTATGATCTTGTCCAATCGGTGAGATTTACGTGGAGATCAAGAAGAAGTCATCAGAAGATCGAGAATCAAGTGAAGAAAGGATCTAAGAGTTTAAGGCAAGTTTAACATGGGATCATCCTTGTTACCTATTCAATTTAGTTCATCTAATCATATTGCATGTGTCTAAATTGATTCCTATTTAGATCTATACCATAGCTTGTTACCTTGTACCTTGTCACCATGGGTTTCTATGCATATGGGTAGCTCTGCTATGCTTTACCATAATGGGTCTTGAGATGAATCTTGATTAATGATATATGCGATAATGAGATAAAATTTGCTTTTATAGCAACATGGAATAGGACCCCACTGTAGGGCAAAAGCTGGGATTCAAATGCAACCATGAGTGCTATAATGGCTCTGGCTTTAGTCAAGTATGAAGATTCGTACTAGCATGTTGGCAGTTCGTGAAAGGCACCATTGCCGAGCTGGTTTTAGGGCATGTTCTAGGGTGGTTACCGCTTCGAAAGGTACCATCGAGTAGAGGCTTTACATACCCCTTGCCCTTGGGTCCGTAGGGTCTGTCAACATGTTGGGAAGACTTTTGAAAGGCTTCATAGTGTACCCTGCCCGCTCACCTTGACAGTGTTTTGGGATTGGCCGTCCCGGGCATATGGGTTACACGGCTTGTGGTAAAGTGCGTAACCTCTGCAGAGTGTAAATCTACCATGATAACCGTGCTCACGGTCACGAGCGGCCTAGAAAACTCACAGTGTTAGATACTCATGTTGTTGAACAACTTATGATGGTAAGTTCGGAGATATGATATATGAGATTGTTTCATTAATGATCATGTGGTTACCAACTAGGTTAAGCATAATTAAAGCTAATTGTTGTTAAAACTTGACCAAGTTAAAAGCAACCGCAGTAAGCCAGTGTCAGCCTTTTGAGCTTCATAACCCTGTGTTAATCTTGCTGAGTACTTTAAGTGCTCATCCTTGCCTTATCAACCATATCAGATTGCAAAGAGCAACAGTTAAAGGAGTTAGGCTTGTGATCAACCAGTCAGTTGTCCCTGTGAAGTTGGAGTCTTCACCTGAAGTTCGGAGTTGTCTTCCCGCTGTTCGCTGTGTTGAGGTTATCCTTTGACCTTATATGTTATGTATTTAAGTATTGTCTTTTGATACTTCCTTAATTTGTGGTTATATGTGAGATTTGACTTCCTGGGCTCACATATGGTGTAAATCTGGTTTTGTTCTTAAAACCGGGTGTGACAGCATCGGTATAGCAATCACCTCCTCTCTTGTATTTACTCTCTCATATCTTGTCTAGTTAGCTTAGTAGTTAAATTCTTTAGTAGTTGTTCTCACTAGCTTGTGCTAAGTGCTTTAGGTTCTTGCTATTGATTGATAAGCACTTAGTTAACTAAAATTGCTTTGGATAGGTGGCTTTGCACCCCAAGTAGAGCTAGAGCAAAAAGCTTCGCTTAAGTGTTATCTAACCTTTTGCTCTAGTGATTTGTAGAATTTTTATTAGGCTATTCACCCCCCCTGTAGCCATCTAGGACCTTTTAGCTTGCCGATGAAAGAGAGGGTAAAAGAACTGCCGATGAAAGCAATGGCTCCAGGGGGCCTCAGAGACGTTCGTCGTATGGTGTTGTGATCACGCATAGAAGACCGCGACCAGAGTATAAGCGTTCGCAAGAAGAACAGTATCGGCAGTGGGAAGAAGAGAGACGCCAAGAGTGGTATCCGCATAAAGATCATTGGAAATGCCCCTTCTTCGTCCATTGCTGGGGAAAAAGGCATCAAGCTGCCTACTGCCGATAATTGTCCTGAATGCAATGGGTACTATCCTGTTGATCGACCAAAGAGGGAGCTTCGCTTTGAAGATCGTGAATCCAGCTATGCTAGGCCGATCAGGGGAAAAGAATCGGTGCATGATCGGCTTGGGGGAAAACTCAGCGTACATGACAGGCTGGGCAAGCGTGTTCGTCAAGAGAAGCTTGAAGAGATGGCTGATGCGAGGGTACCCGATGAAGAGATATTCTTTAGGGATCCAAACATAAGGGGTAGTGCAAGCCGACATGGTGGAAAACAGTACCAGCCTGTTTGGAAGACTAAGCTTCCTCCATGGTGTTCCAGAGGTATGACGAAGACTCAGAGAAGGAGGATCCAGCGTGAGCGCCAGAATGATCTGCAGTGTGGTGAAAACCCTTCGAAGGGAGGATCTCCAGTTTGGGAGTGGAAGCCAAAACACCAGGAAAGGAGTCCATCGGCAGAAGTCAATATGGTTGTTATGTTGCCGATGGAATTCATGGCACCTGCTGATGCTGAGGAAGAAACTGCTGATATGGCTCAGCTAGTGCTAGATCCGATGACAGCTATTTTTGAAAAGCCTGCCGATGATGAAAGGCAGCATCTGAGAGCCTTGTTTGTCAAGGGCAAAGTCGATGGGCAACCGGTGTCGAAGATGTTAGTCGATGGCGGAGCATCGATTAATATAATGCCATATGTCATGTTCAGAAAGCTTGGAAAAGGTGACCAAGACTTAGTCAAGACGGACATGAAGCTGGAAGATTTTGAGAGAAATGTATCACCAGCTATGGGAGAAATATGCGTAGAATTAACTATCGGCAGCAAAACTTTGCCGACAACGTTTTTTGTGATCAACGGTAAAGGTACCTACAACTTGCTCCTGGGAAGGGATTGGATTCATACTAATTGTTGTATTCCTTCCATGATGCATCAAAGCCTCATGCAATGGGTCGGGGACAAGATTGAAGTCGTCCGAAGTGAAGCCCCGTCAATAGTTGCATCGGCAGAATCGGAAACCTATGAGAAAACCAAGTGCATATCGGGCGAAGCTTGGGATACTGAGTTTCTCAAAGTTGCCGATTACCAGATCATACCAATCCAAGTAGTTGTATCTGAGGAAGAATTTTAATGTATCGGTTGGCCGATGATGGAGAACCTAGGTAGGGGTTTACATCGGCAGATGATTTAATAAAGCTAGATATCGAGACGACAATAAGCCTAGATTAATTTTTATTAATGTTAGGTTGGATTTTCAATGTAAACAATCGTTGAATGATTTATTAGAAGAGCATAGGGTTTGCTTTATTTGGAATTATACAGAGATACCTAGTTTAGACCAAAATAGTCGAACATCGGTCACCTGTTAATTTGGTTCCAACTACATCGGTAATAAATACACCGATGTAATCTTGATGTGTTGATCGATTTTAAATTACGAAGTTGAATAAAGCTTCATAGTCGGATCAGATGGTATGTCGTGGTGCAATCAAAGTACTTATCCGGATGGATGCATAGAAGTGATGTGAATGCAAATACCGATGATAGAATTATCGTGCAAAACATTGGTAGAAGCGTACTAATGTTATATTACAAGAAAAATCAATTGTCAGAGATCACAGTTGCAGGCACAATGAATTACAACAAGGACTGGATAGATGAGATCGCGCGAAGGCGAATTTGGTCCGCTTCCTCTATCTCCTTGGCATCATCGTCGGCAGTACCCTCAGTTGGCTTGATTTTTCTTCTCAGTAAGAGAGCCTGACGGGCGTGAGCATCCCTCTCTTGTTTTAGGACTTTAACAACATCAGGAAGTTGGATCTTCTTTTGGTTGGCTGCGTTTAGGGCTTCATCAACCTTCTTTAACTTCGCTATCAGTTCTTCTTTCTGTGCTGATAGACAGTTGATCTCCTGTTCCAGCTCAATGTTAGAGGCTTCTAGGCGACCGATGTATCTGTGCTTCTCTTCAGCGGTTTGCTTGAATTTAAGCATTTCCTCTTCAAGCTTCGATTGAGCAGCTCTATCGGCGATACGTCGTGAAGCTTTCTCATATTGGAGTTGATGGCTCTCAAGGTAAGCTGCTTGGAAAAGGATTTCTTCGATATCGGCAGGCAGAAGACCTTGAATTGTTTTGAAAGCTACCCTTACTGCGTTAGAGCCTTGGACTAGTTCGTATGTGCTTTGTTGCAGTAAGAGTAGCATTGCTTCAAGTTGGGATTTCGCTTCTGCTGATATAGCGCTTGAAGGTTGGGCGGAATTTTCTTCTTCTCCATTGTCGTCGGGTATGTTGATTACGAAGGAGAAAAGGTTGTTTGGAGAATCTTGGGCCTGAATAAGAAAAGAGTTAGAGTTTTTCGATTGGTTTGCCTTGAATTTGTGGTGGATAATTGATTTACCTGCTTCAGAGCAATTTCTTGCCGTGGACTTGGCGGAGCAGCTAGTATAGCTGTGTCTTGAGGGGCGGTAGTGACTGTCGATGAACCTGCCTCTGTGGATGGGACCGCTGATGCCGATTCCGATGGCGTATCCGCTGTTGTGGTAACCAACTCCTGCGGTGCCGATTCCGTCCCTTGGATGGAAACTTTGACTGATGCTTTATCGGGGATGGGTACCGATGCTTGTTCATGTGATGACACGTTGGCAGGAGGTAGAGAAGATGTGGCCAATGGTGCAGCTGGAGTTGATGGCGTAGACAGAGTCGATGGCCTTAGGCATTTCGATTGGGGAGCAATACTTGATGGACCTTGGCGTTTGGACTTTTGCACCTGGGGGCATCGGCAACGTGAGTTAGAAAAGCTTGTGCACTTGGAATAGCTGCCGATGGACTTGATTGCTACAAAACAATTTAATACAAGTCGATAGTCAAGTGGAAAGTTACCGATGGAAATATGAGATCGGCATAAAAAGGAAAGAGTAAAGAACATGTTACCGCAAAAGCTTGCACCAAGACAACAGTAGCTGTCGATGGAGTGACAACAGCCGAAGTTGGTGTTGACTTGGGCTTGATGGTGACCTTGGGTGTTGCCCTTCGATGCATAAGAGAGGACAATGAAGGGGCCCTGCTGCCAATTACCGATATGGGACTCATCGGTTGTAAGTTGAAGTCTTTGCCGCTTCTGCTCTTCTTTGGGACTAGGTCATTAACCTGTTGATAGAAAATTAGCTGCCGATGCATTTGGAAAGAGATGACAGAGACAAAAAAAAACAAAAGTGAGCTTACCGCGTCATCGGGAATAATATGATCAGTATCAATCAAATGCCTATAGTGGTGTGATGGTGTGGCAAACAATTGGTCCTTCCACTCTTGCCACCAGAGCTTATATGACTCGGTGATGAAAGAGATTGGTGCCCAAGTAGATAAGTCGATATTGGTTGTATCGACATGAGGAAGAAGACTGACGATTTTATTCCAGTCCATAACGCTGGTGACGACCTCTCTGGGCTTCACCACATTGGCATAGCAGAGCTTGATCGGTAGTTGCCCGAATGCTAGTTGCCTTGCCGCTGCCGATGGGTAATAAAACTCATAAGAAGTCTGTGTATTTTTCCCACTTCCGAAGATGTTCACTGGGATTACACGGGGATTGAGGATGGCCTTCATGATTCCCTCATCCTTGCCTAAGTCTGCATCAGCAATGTTGAAGGAAAGAGGGAACCTATTTTTGGTATCGACATAAGGCCACCAAGCCCGGTCTACAGGAGGGACTCCACAGTAGAATCTCTGGAAGAATCTGCCGATCTGATCCTCATTGGCCTCGGTCCCATGTAAGATTATGATGGCTTCACCGAAGTTGAGAGGAGAACGCGTCGCTAATTCATCATCGGCAAGCGTGTGGTCTTCGGCTAGGTCCCGTTGAAATTCTTGGTTGAACAGGTCGAATTGGAGGACCTTGTGCATGTGAGCGTTCAACCACATGTTCACAAACCACCAGGGCCCTCCAATGTTGCCGATGAGTTCACCCAGTAGTAACTTCTCTGATACTTGACGCAGAAGATGGTAGACTGCACCAAGGAGATATCGGCTGAGGGGAAGTCGTACTCCATCGGCCAAGAGTTCTGCTGCAGGGAGATACATGTTGGTTGGTCCAACCGTCCTGCCACAAAATATGAATTTCTCCAGCCACATATTTAGAAAGGTGGCGTGTTCCCTCTGGCCTACCGATCCGGTCCAGCCACCGATATTGCGAGTAGTTACTTGATGTTCGGGCTTTCTGTTAAAGAGGATGGCATTATCGGCAGAAGAAATATCAAGACTTGTGAGCATGTGTACATCGGCAAGTGTTGGGGTGGTTGGTCCGTGTCTGAATAGGAATGCGTTCATGGTGTTGGACCAAAAGTAGGATGCAGCAATCATCATGGATTCGTTTTTTGCCATATCGGCAATAGATAGCTTGATACATTGATCCAATTGGCGCTCTGTCCAGTAAACTCGCTGCGATCTAGCCGTCCTGAGGTACCAGTTTTTCCACCCTTTGGTGGGTTTGGGCCAAGAACGGAAGATATCTGCCCATAACCCTAGATCAAAGTGTGCAGCTTTGAAAGGGACTCGGTTGATTTCTGCGTTGATGGTTTCAGTTGGATCGGCATTCCCCATTGGACCCAAGCAGCAAACGTGTGGTTGATCGGTGGGGATTACTATTTTATTGCGCATCTCCTAGATTCAGAAAACAAAAAGGAAAAGGGAAAAAATTACAGGATAATGCGAAAGAAAATCGCAAGGGATGAAGCGAGAGGGGAAGAGATTGACCGTGGGGACGATGAAGTTGATCGCCATTGGATCGAAGAAGACTTTTGTAGGTTGCGCCTTGCTGGTAGGAGAAAAAGCCACCAGTTGTTATCAGAGTATTCTTTGGAACACCAGTGAAGTGGGAAATGAAGGTGAAAATGTGAACCCAGGGTAGAAGAGAGGACGGACGGTGGTTTTTATAGGCCTATGTTAAGGGGCGTTTTCGAATTTTTCCCTTCTGACTGAACAGGAATATGAAAGGATATCGCGTTGATTTGCACAGTGATCGAGGAATTGGAACTGTTGGTGCTACAGTCGCGGGAGTTGTTGGTAATTTACAGTGACGATGCGCGGTAATTGAAATGGCAGTGAAATTTTGGAGGGAAAGATTGCAATAGAGCAAATCTCGACGCATAAGATATTTTATACTCCAAAATTGGGGAGGCATATGTCGACGCCGTTTTTTGTATGGGTCAATATTAAAACAAGTATATTGATCGGCAAAGGGGTAAATGATGTTCCTGATCGTAATCAAGGTGCTATCGTTTTAATTACCGATAGAAGGAGAAGAATCTGCCGATGGTGAGTGTGATAGAAGAAGCGTCAAAGACGAAAGAAGATATGTTTTGCCGATAAGAAGGAATTACCGATAGATACAGGTTGATGTGGCTGTCGTCAGCAGGAAGTTGCCGATGGCAACAGAAGGAAGTTACGGATTGAAGGAATCTGCCGATGGAAAGTTTCATCGTAGGGAAGACAGATAAGGAAACTGACGATTTTATGCTAGTATTATTGTTTTAGTTTGAGTCCGACTCTTGCACGAGTCGTTTTATTTCCTTAAAAATAAGAGTTTTGTTTAGTATGAGTCGTGTCTATGTATAACTCCTTTTACCGGAGTATAAATATGTACCTAGGACTCGTATGAGAAGATATTCAATACAATCAAACAAATCTATTATTTTCGTCTTACTTTTCAGCATCTACTTTTTTCGCATTAGTTATAGTTTATCTACGAGTTCTTACGATCTCGTCGGGCTGTATCTACAAGATCTCCGTCTACCTCGCGAGTTCCGTTTTTTGAGCAATCTGAGCCTTGACGTCCGGGCATATCGCGGTCGTCTAGTTCATCGTTGTTCTAGTTATCGTCCTTGTTGATTAACTGGTCAAATCAATTGGCACATCTTTGGATATCGAGTTCGGGTATAAGCCTGAGGTGTTCGCAGATCTGACGCTTTTTGTGTCAACAGTTTCCGACTGGAAAAAAAATAGGTGTCCCGCCGAGGCCCGAGCCCGGCCCGACTCGAACATTGGGCGATTGTGGGCGGGATTTTTTTTGCTCGTACCAAAAAAATGCCTATGTCTAGATGCTTCTTAGTAACAACCACCTCTAATTTGTTGTTGTTCTTGTTGTGCTTGGTAACCTCTTGAACTTGTGAGAAAATTGAACAAGTGGACAAAAGATAACACATAGACTTTGTCCAACTGATACAATCAAACATGTGGTATGAGGCAGCACACACTTTGCAATAAAGGATGTGAAAGCTAAACTTTCATCCAAATAAAATTGACCCTTTCCAAAAGGTTGTTGCCGTATGGTCTAACGTGATGAAATTTTTATGGTGGACTAAATATTATATGCTTCAAATATAGTATAAAAATTTATACTCACTGGATCATATATAAATTAGTTATAGTTTTCTTAGAATTACTATGATTTTTTTAAATATTTAACCAAAATAAATAAATAAATAAGACAAAATTGCCTTCAAACTCACTTATAACTAGGCCAACAAGGTAAAATACACGATTTCAAAAGCACAGAGAGGTGATTTGCTCGATTTTGAATTTCAAGGAGGAAAATTGGATTTTCCTAAAAGTTGAGGGAGAAAAAAATAAACTTTTTAAATATATCTATTCAAGACATGAAATGAGAATGGTCCCATATGTCAAAACACTTGCCCGTGCCGTGATTCGTATGCTGGCCGGGACTTATGGGCCTGGTCCGAGCTGGGACGCGGGCTTTTTCTTTCACTCACGCTACAAAACGAAGGGCCCCACTTGTAGCTTTCCAAATACCACCAACACACTCTGTTCGGCCCCCATGGACACGTCAGGCCTAACGACCTGTACTGTGCTCGAGATCTTCGGACACGCATCATCAAATGATGATTCAAGTTCGTACAGTACAGTACAGACACACACATGCTACCGCTCCGAATTCGTGATGAGCCCTACACAGAGAGCCACAGACCACTCCACTCGTGAGGACACTGTGCACACCGCTCCGCTCGCATGTGAGCGTTTGTCGTACGGTCGTATAGTAGCTGGGAGACAGGGCACAGGCTCGCTTGGACGCTACTTTAACACGTACCCACGCTAGAATCATTGGCCATGCATGCACCATGCCGGCGTACTATGTTTCTGTCTCACGAGAGCTTGCCCTGGCGGGCCAGCTTTTACTGCTCGTTGACCTGTAAAATTACGTCCTCCCCCATTCATGTCGGGTAGCATGCAATGTCATCGCCGCAGTGCAGCACGCCCGACTGCACGTAGCGCGGTCGCCGTGGCTTGTTTTGTTGTTTGTTGTTTGGGGTGTCCCTGACTCTGATCTTTCAGTGTTTCTAGTGGCAGCGGCGGGCCAGCGGCACGTACGGGGAGAGAGGTCAGAGGTAGCAGAGCAGGCTGGACGACGATGCATGGCACTCTGCGTGCTCAGCCTTCTTCACTCGGGCCGAGCGCCTGGCCATGCATGCTGGTGAAACCGTCCGTGTTCGTGCTTGGAAACCTTTTGGTATTTTTCAGGTGCACGTCGCCGTGTCAGCTTGGTCTCTGGCCGACCGGAGAGGCGTGGTCATCTAGGCGCACGTCCGCCTGTGGGACAACGCTTAGGGCCGTCCCTAAGATTTGAGTGGCTCAGTGAAAAAATTGAAAATAATACTAGTTCAGAAGTGTCATTTATAAAAGCAGTTTTAAAATTAATTATGGAAGTCAGTACACAATTATGCCCAGTCATTAATATATATGCTCATTGTTCAAAACACACGGAGTAAAAAACTAACATGCAGTAAAATTTGAATATATTACGTTTTGGAATTGGAAACAAAATTTGATTGATAATATTTAAATTCGAAGACAAAGAGGAGATGAGAACCAGCTAGTAATTGTGGCGTGTGTTAACTGGTCATGCAATGAGTTCTGAGTTCTCTACTAATTAATCAAACTAGCTAGTAATGGTAATTTGTACTCGTACTACTCACTAGCAACTGTACTTAATGCAAGCAAGAGGCCGTAATGATATTTTAGAGTCCCAGAACACTGCACAGAGTGTACTTGCTTCCGAGACGGGCCTGAGCATGGTTAAAAATTTTAGCTAACTGCTGGTTCCATCCGAAAATAACACTTTATTGTGTTTGAAAAGTAATTTTTTTGGTTAACTAGATTTGTACAAAATATTAACAATCTTTTTCTTTAAATTCATTTTACTATGAAAATATAATTTTAAATATATGAATTTGAATTGTTCAAAGTTTTGGCTAGAGCATATAAAGAAGAAACATATAGAGTTGCTATTCAGGCCGGTTTTTTAGACCATAATCTTACATATAATCAACTAGTGTAACTGAAAAAACAATTCACGAGAAATAACGCTGTGATCCTCGTGCAATCAATGATCTAGCTAATTCGGCTTGGAGTGGAGTTTGTACTAATTCTTTATCAGTCCTTTATATCATTAACAATGGCAGAGGTTTCTTGACCGACCCGCCGGTACTTGGAGCGAACCGGCCTGTCGGCGCGTGAGCAGCAGCGACGTACGCAGTACGACGTGCGCGGGCCGGCCGGGGACACGCGGACCGGCGTCCACGAGATCCCTCAAGCCGGCGGCGAGGCCCCAGCCCCGTCCCGTCCGACGGCTGGCCGTGGCCGCCCCTACACTCCTACTACTACCAGACGAGAAGTAACCCGGCACCAACCAACCAGCCAATCACCCACCCAACCCAACCCAACCCTACCGGACCCTCCTCGGCTTTTAGCGCGCGTCACGTGATGAGGGTGGCCCGCGCCGCATCGCACCCACCGGCAGCACCCCGCGGGAGCGCACCACTCGCTCGCCAAAGTGACGCTGACGCCGCCGCCCGCCGGGCTGGCGGGCTGCTGGCTGTGTCTCGCATTATTGGTGCCCGCGGAGGCGTCCGCCGCACCGCACCGCACCGCACGGGCAGCCCAACCACCGTGAAATCCATGACGTGCTATAACCACCGCGCCCCCGCGGCCGCCATCGCTAGCTCTGTGCCCGCGCGCCTTGCGTCGTTGGGTCGTGTCGTGCTCGTGCCATCGAGACGCAGACGCGAACCCAGCAGGCTCCTGCCCGCCGATACAGTAGGCCGACGTCGACGCATGATGGTTCGCAGCGTGTGTGACCGGTGAGCTGGGGACCTGACCCAGGTTTGGTGTGTGTGGTATTGACGGCGGCCGGCCGCGCGGGGTTTCGGGTTCGGGTTTGTACGAGGCGCGGTAATAGTAACTTGTTACTACTACCGCGACTTGGCTTCACGCAGCGTTGATGGATCGGAGTATCGGACCGTGAAGAGGAGGACAGCCTTGTACGAGAAGTCAAGGCGGTCAATACATTTGCACAGTTCTCGAGAAGGACGACGTCGCCGTTGGGCCCTACAAGTGGTGTGCAGGGCTGTGGCCTGTGGCCTATGGGGGCGCTGGCTGGGTGAGAACAGCTGGACCACGACGTGAAAACGTTGGCCTCAAATTGATGCGATGCGATGCAACGCAAGTTATTCCGTCTCGCCACAGGGTACCCACAATTTAACGTGCCAACTGTCCATGGAAAATCGGGCCTCTACGCTGCCTCTCCCTTTCCTACAAGTCAACAAAAAGGTGCGTGCGTGCGTGTGTTATTAATCGGTCTCTTTATTTGGCTGATAAGTCGACTGATATTATTTTTTATTGTTTTTCTGTTTGATAACTGATAAGCCAATCGAACAGGTACATTGTATACTACTACTCCGGAGTACAGCCATAGACCGATGTCTTTTTCACTTCGTAACGTGATGCCATAAAGCCATGCAAATCAAAGCGGTAAAAATCTCGCACGTCTTCACTGTTGAACCTGGCAAATATAAACCACCGAAATGGAGGAAGGGATCAGCACAAAAATAAAAACGCCCGCAAATTTTACATCGGCTACGATACGAACGAGCAAGCGTGAGCCGAGCAGCGCGCGGAACGGCGGGAGCGGGACCCTAGCGGCGGCGCCCGTCCGCAAGCCCCCTTTGTCCGCAGCTGGACGGAAGCTTGCCTCCTCCCGGTCCATCACGTGTACCAGCTGTCCTGCGATGCCCCGTATCTGCTCTTACGATCTTCATCGCAGATATTTTGGAGCTGCTGCGGTGTACATGCTCCTGACTCCTGGGTCCAGATGTGTACGTATGCATTTTTCATGTCTGTAGACCATGACCTACGTATGCATAGGCCCCCATGCGAAGGTAGCAGAAGTAGCACTGGAGTAGCAGGCTAGCGGTTTGGTTGCAGCTTTACCTATTTCCTTTGCGTATGACTTCTGGTCAATCTGCGCTACCATGGTACTGTTGTTTTGCTTCCAGCCCTGCCCTGGTCAGGCTACGGTATCTACATGAGGCTACGACGATATTTTACGTGCATGCAGTAACACGCAAGTCAGATGTCATGTAATTGCACAGTAGTAGTACCTGGATAGGAGTAGCGTTCTGTAACGGGACAAGTTGCAGCGCGGGCGGTGCACTGCATGCGTCCATCAGGTCTTGTGTAGGAGTATATGATGCGTCCATCTGAGGACAAGCACAATGTAGTCCATATAGGTGGGCTAGACCTATGGAAATGACCACAATGTTGAGATTAAGTTGCTGAATAAAATATCTGTTTTCCCCTTCTCTCCGAAACCCGTCTCGCTCGATGGAGCCGTCGTCGCCGCGAGCTCCAAGGGGCACGGAGCTGTTGTAGCCGCCAGCACGCGGCGAGCTTCCCATGGCGCAAGGCATCGGATGACGGCCCTCTTCGTCTCGCGGGGTGGGGAAATGGCCAGAACAGCCAGCAACCACGGCGGTGACCTTGCAGGCGATGCGGGATGGCCGGCGCAGTGACTTCACGGGCAGCGGCTGCGGCGACCTTGTGGGCAGCACGAACAGCCAGGGCGGCGTCGCGAACTGCACGGCCGGTGGAGACGCTGGCCTGCAGGTTGTTCGTCGTTCGGTGCGCATGGAGATGGCTGGTGGAGCAAGTTGTTGGCGCAGGAGACGAGGAGAGAGAAAGATATTGTTTTTTCTATTCCTATGGCCGGTCTATAAGCGAATGGATACTTGATTACGTTATGGACTACTCCTATAATGTTCCAACCATGTCATAGAGAATATTTAAATGTTTATGAATCATTTTTTAAGCACATTGTGATTGCTCTCAGGCCATCACTCCTTGCTGTTGTCTGACTTGTTAGTGAATGCCTGCCGACTGAGGAGAGGAGAGGCTTGATGAAGCAGCTTCGAGACGGATTTGACACGACGAACGAAGTTAGGAGGCTCGCGGCGCGGCACCTAGAAATGGCCTGCCGGCACCACTTGTTTTTGGATCTGGATCCCAGCGCAATCGTCGTCTCCCGTACACACACAGCGTTCAAAGAAACGAAGAGGAAGACCGAAGACGACGATAAGACGGAACACGCAGCAGGGCGAGATGGGCGAGCAAGACATGTTCAACTTCGATGAGCCAGACAGCCACGATCATCCTGTGATCCAATCCATCCATTGATCCTGTGAGTGCTGGCTGACCCGAGAAGCAGCAATGCCTGCGGCAGCATTTTACCCCGGGCGCCCGCGGTGGGCAAGCCGTTAACGGGAGGTTGCGCTACTGTGCTGCCTGCTGCATGTGTCAGCGGCTGCTCTGGCGCCTCACCTGCGGCGCGTACCCCTGTCGCATGGTTCGTGGATGCCTGCGCTGCATCTGCATGCGAAGCAAAACGTCCCGGCGGTTAGTCGTCGTCGTCGTCGTGCGCGCGCGTCGATGGCGAGGAGACTGGTGCGGTGCGGCTGCCTCTGCACTCTGCGGGCACGTGAAGTGCCCGTACTACGTACGAATCGGTTTGGCTTTTTGTTCGCCGGATCAGTTGAAATTGACCGAGATCGAGCGATGCAACCCAAAATCTAAAAATTTTTAAGATTCCTTGTCACATCGAATCTTACGGCACATGCATGGAGTACTAAACATAGACGAAAAAAAACTAATTACACAGTTGATCGAGAAATTACGAGACGAAACTTTCAAACCTAATTAATTCATAATTGGACAATTTTTACCAAATAACAACGAAAGTGCTACAGTAGCCAAAAGCCAAAAAAAAATTTGGATCTAACCGCGCCCCGTAGTAGTAGCACGTTTTTTTATGTCGCTGGTACTACCGCTAGTTATGAACCGTACCAGTGATGTTCAAACTTTCTCTGCTTGTTCACACTGTACGTGCTTTACTTTGCTTGCTTGTTCAAACCCTCTCGCCCGCTCCCCTTGCGCACAACAAAAACCGAAGAGAGAAAGGAGTACGGAGTAGCCCGCAACCCAAGACGACCGTGAACAGAGCCAAGCCGAGCAGAGGCCAGAGGGGGAGGTGTGCATGTGCATGTGGAGAGAGAAGGAGGGAGGGAGGGCCCGAGAAATATCGCTGCCGCTGCTGGGAGAGAGAGAGAGGGGTGGGAGGGAGACGCCCCAGCAGTACAGGGCTGCAGGCAGGTGCTTGTCCCTTAGCTGGAACGCTCCCGTGTCGGCCTCATCCCACCGCCTAGCCCTGCCCTGCGCTGCGGTGGCCTATAAGGCTAGCCCATGCCGAGGCCTCCCTTTGCCATCTGCCCCCGTCCGTCCGTCCCTCACCTCGCCTCGCCCCCCCCCCCCCCCCCCCATCAGGTAGTGAGAGTGGTAGCACGCACAGGCACAGCACAGCCGCAGCCGCCCTGCTGGGCGTAGGCGTAGGCACAGAGCGAGCGAGACAGAGGGAAAGAGACAGAGAGCCAGCCAGGTAAAAGGCAAAAGCACAGCACATTAAAAGAGAGGCCGGAAGCAGCGGCAGAGAGAAGAGAGAGAGAGAGAAGAGAAGCATATATGGCGATGCCCTTTGCCTCCCTGTCTCCGGCAGCCGACCACCGCGCCTACTCCCTCCTCCCCTTCTGCCGCGCCGCCCCTCTCTCCGCGTAAGCCAGCCATCTCTCCTCTTCTTCTCCCGCCCCCCCTCTGGCTCTTCTTCGCGGTGCGCTTTGTGCCACCCGGATGCGCCCAGACTCCAGGTATTCTATCTAATACTTTTTTCTTTGCCTTGCAGGGTGGGGGAGGACGCCGCGCAGCAGCACCACCAGCAGCAGCAGCACGCGATGAGCGGTGGTGTCAGGTGGGCGGCGAGGCCGGCGCTCTTCACGGCGGCGCAGTACGAGGAGCTGGAGCACCAGGCGCTCATATACAAGTACCTCGTCGCTGGAGTGCCCGTCCCGCCGGACCTCCTCCTCCCCCTACGCCGAGGCTTCGTCTACCACCAACCCGCCCGTAAGCACACGACACGGCCCCGCGCCGCATCCCCCTTCCCACGCACGCTTCACGCTTTTGCATTGCACAACCACGTCGTCGTCGTCCATGCAGTGATCTGGTTGTTTATTCGGATCGAGGGATTCAGGTGTCCTCGCCGTCCGTTTCTTAATCGGCTCCCCGGTCATTTGTTAATCTCGTCTTGGATTCGGTCCCAAAAGGCTAGGAGGAGTAGCGTTTTTTTTTTTAAAACAAAAAACCCGGACGAGCTCGAGATTTGATATCTTAGCAGCCTCATGTTCTATTCTAATGGAGTTCTTTTTTTATCGGTTCGATGTGATTAGATAATAAGATGCTAGTAGGCTTGGCTCCGGCCAAAAGCGGTGGTTAGTTTATTGATGATTGGTCCTTTCCTTGGCGATTATTCCTGTCTGGTTGTTGGGAGCCTAACCACGCTCTCCCACTGCTGCTGCGGTTTAGCCATCTGCACTGCACCTAATGCTAATGGACCCCCCCCCCCCCCCCCCCCCCCCCCACAAAAAAAACACAGTTCCAACTATTTTCCCTTCCATCTGCTTTCTTGCGGGTAAATAAAACGTAAAAAATGACTCGGTAGTCGGTAGATCTACTTCCTTCTATGATTTAACTTGTGCCGAAGAAGATAGGACGGACGCGTTTCATCTTTGATGATTCTTTGGTCTGATTGGATGAGGACGCGTTTCATTTTTGGTTCTTTCGTCTGATTGGAAAAGTGCCCACCCATTCCTGTATTGCTTTGCTCCCGGGCCTCCCAAATACGCACCGACACAAAACGTGTTCGTATGCGCACCGTGGCCAGCCATAGCCATTGACTCACTGGGGTTCTTGCGTGTTGCAGTTGGAGTTGGGTATGGGCCTTACTTCGGCAAGAAGGTGGACCCGGAGCCCGGGCGGTGCCGGCGTACGGACGGCAAGAAGTGGCGGTGCTCCAAGGAGGCCGCACCGGACTCCAAGTACTGCGAGCGCCACATGCACCGCGGCCGCAACCGTTCAAGAAAGCCTGTGGAAGCGCAGCTCGTGCCCCCGCCGCACGCCCCCCAGCAGCAGCAGGCCCCTGCGCCCGCTGCTGCTGGCTTCCAGAACCACTCGCTGTACCCGTCGATCCTCGTCGGCAACGGCGGCGGGGTAGGTGGTGGTGGTGGCGGTGGCACGTTTGGCCTGGGGCACAACACCTCTCAGCTGCACATGGACAGTGCCGCTGCTTACGGGACTGCTGCTGGTGGAGGGAGCAAAGATCTCAGGTGAGTTTCATTATGTTTTCTGCAACCTGTCACATGTATATTCCACTGTTATACTCCGTATGGTGTTAGTTAGCTCCCTGATCGGTGTCAGATGGGTCGTGCCACCCGTTGGATGATGAATGCCTACTAATCTGTTGTGTGATCCACTGTTTCATCATTGTGCTAGATTGCTTTTATGCTTTGCATTCAGTGTTACAGACACTAGACATCAGTGTGGATCAGACTAGTAGTGAGTAGTGCAGCACCAGCCACCAGAGCACTTTTCATATTATCTGCCCCAGTCAATCTGAGATCTGTCATCAGACAAGAGTAGCGAAGAACTGAGAAATTTCTGCCTCTGCACTCTGGACTGCCACAGAAAAAAAAAACGCAGTGATTTCTGCTTAGCCCTCTGCTCCCTTTGATCCCAGGGACCTGATTTCATCCTGAGAAGATGGCGCTTTCTGGTACGCAGAGCAGGGTGTTCCATCCATCCTTCACTAGATCGTGATGATGAAACACATCTGGGCTGTATGTTCAGAACTAGTGCCTGCATCTCTTGTTTCTGCTCTGTCGTACGAGACCTCCACATTTATTATTCTTCTGCGAACTGCTGCTGTTTTTCTCCTTGCGCTGCATGCTCGTTGTCGGACTGGAAGAAATAACGGCAGAACTGCTCACAGAGTTCTTCTGGTGTGCATTTTCGCTTTTCTGCCCGGAAACGTCTCATCCATGTGCCTGGAACCTAATAAATCTGAAAAGGCTAGTAGCATGATAGATTGATAGTATCCCTTGCCCGTCTCCCTCCTTTTGCACGCCCACGCCGAAGCTTTTGTGCACCCCTCGGCACTTTGCAAATTTACACTGCTTTACCCAACCTGTCATTGTAGGGTTACCTGCAGGGCACATGATCTTTGTATTTGCTTACATGATTGGTCTTCCCCACTGTTGTTTCTCTATCTTTTGTCATGAATGGCCACAATGCTTTTCAGAGAATTCCTGCTACACAATAGCACAACCAATAATACTAGTGTTTCAGTAAACATGGTTTGTGTCGTATGACCAACAAGCGTTTGTCCATTTGCTGGTGGATCATGTTGATCTCTAGACTGACGTGCTCACTTTTAGCTGACATTTCCTTGTGGCATCTGAAATCCAGGTACTCTGCATATGGGGTGAAATCTCTGTCGGATGAGCACAGCCACCTCTTGCCGGGCGGCATGGATTCGTCAATGGACAACTCATGGCGCCTGCTGCCATCCCAAACCACCACATTTCAAGCCACAAGCTACCCTGTATTCGGCACGCTGAGCGGTCTGGATGAGAGCACCATCGCCTCGCTGCCCAAGACCCAGAGGGAGCCTCTCTCTTTCTTCGGGAGCGACTATGTGACCGCCAAGCAGGAGAACCAGACGCTGCGCCCTTTCTTTGACGAATGGCCCAAGTCAAGGGAATCGTGGCCAGAGCTGTCTGAGGACAACAATCTTGGCTTCTCGGCCACCCAGCTCTCCATCTCCATTCCCATGGCCACCTCTGACTTCTCCAACACCAGCTCCAGATCGCCAAATGGGATACCTTCAAGTTAAGCACGGTTCTTTTTCAGGTTTGGAGCCTTCTGCAACTGCAAACCTTCTTCTAAATTCAGCACGGCCTTGCAGATGAACAAGTACCATGTGTCGCCTCAGAGCTGACGGCTCTTTGGTGTTGGCCTTATCATGAGGCGTCAGCAAATACTTCACTACTACTAGTATCACGCTCCTAAATTTTCGAACAATATGCTTATGTAATGCTATTTCTTTCATCTTACACTCTTTACCCGCTTTGGAATTGTATGAAATGGATGGTCTGCGTGGCAGCACGGTTGTTTATTTGACCTTTTTCGATTTGAAAGCTCCGTTTCGTGCTAATTGCTACACCGTGATCAATGTCTCTGTCCATATCTCGTTGGCTCCATTGCACGTGAGAGATTTATCGCTGCTTGAATCAGTAATAACTCAAAGATGTTCCCTGTACTTCACATTACCGTGAACAGCATGTCAGTATGAGTTTTGGATCTAGCCAATAACTCAAGTCATCAGGAAACATGAAACAAAACCTGACATCCCTCAATCGCTCAGCCTCAGAGCAGCGAGAGGAGCTTAGCTCAAGTTTTTTTTTTTGAAGGATCGTGGTTAGCTTAAGTTGCACGAACAAACGTGACATGGCAACTTTTAATCTGCTGCCAGCCTGCCTTTGCTTGTTGCTTGTGGTTATGGGCAAACTCCTCCGCCATGCTTCGTTTTTTTTATGATCGCTTTGACGTGTTGAGGCGGAAGGGAACATGATGCATAGGCGGAGCTCATGGGCACCCGTCAGGTCCAAGTCGTGGGTGTTCGGAGAAGAAAAGCGCAGTAACGCTGGATCTGTCGCAAAGCTTCCAGAGTTGGTGGCGGAACAGGCTGTAAACCCTGGACGTGGGTCCTTGCACGCACTAGCTAGTTCGCTGATCCAGGGAGCAGACGCAGCACAGTTTGAGACGAGGCCCGCCGGACAAGGCAGTGCCACTGTACTAGGATGGCCCGGCGGTTGAGGGCTTGCCTGGTGCGATTCGCGTCACGTGTTGTACGGGGTTCCCGTCCCGTCCTTGACGCTGACGCCGCCTTTGGGAATGGGGGAGTCGCGGATCAGCATGCGTTGCCGACGCATGTGACCGAGATCGAGCGAGAGTTCCGGCGATCGAGCCGGCCGGTGTGGTCTCGATGCGTCTCTCCCGGCACGGCCGACGGCTACGCGTAGGCGTAGGCGTAGGCTAGTGCGGGCACGCCCGGAGGAGGGAGAGCACGCCGTCGGTGACAGTGCCATGCCTGGTGTTGGACGGAGTTAGGTCGTCCGACTTTTGGTTGGTGCTCGAGTGGTGACTACTGACTAGAAAAGCACGGACGGTCCCCCGGTTTGATGGAGCGTGCGATCTATCCATGAGCCATCCATCCAGATTGCTTCGAGCCGCTGCCTTGTGCTGTGTCGCCTGCGTTGCTGACGGCAGATCGCGCGGCCCTGGGTAGTGTCTGGATCTGGCTGGGAGAGGAGGATGAAATGATGTCGTAGCGGCCGTTGGCGACACGGGAGAAAAGCCAACTCAACATGGTGTGGTGGTCTCCGGTGTACGGACAGACGGTCCCGGTGTTGGATCATGCAAGTGTCCACGACAACAAGTCCACGTGAAGATCATCGGGCCCGGGCTCAGCTGGCCCACTGACCATCGTAGGAAACACGACACAACACGGCCGCAGGACCACAGGAGTCACCACGCATGCTGGTTCCGTCTTGTTGGGCTGGTCCACACCGAGTCAAGTTTCCAACAGAATGGCCTAGCACGGCCCACAAGAAGTAGGCTTTTATGTATCCGGCCCGTGTGTGTCACTGCCGAAACCGTATAGGCGGAGAGAAGGCGTACGCACACAAAGGCCTTGCAGTACCACAACCATCAGACTTAAAATCCAGCCCGGCCCACGAACGACGCATCACCGCGGCAGGGGTTCCCGGTGGGGGGAGGGGAGACGCCACCGGCAGAGTCTCGCGGACTCCTTCCCCCAATTTTTCCACGAGATCCGACTCCGACGAAACTCTCCACGCCGGCCACCGTCGCGGCAGCCGGGTTGCCGCATCGCGCGAGGAATACAGCAAAAGGATGGGGTGGGGCACAGTGGTTTACGAGGGCACGATCGTCGGCTCGTCGCTGGTGGGGCTGGGCTGGGCGGGGCTGTGGTTCCTGAACCGGCGACTGTACAAGGAGTACGAGGAGCGGCGGGTGCTGGTGCAGATCCTCTTCGGCCTCGTCTTCGCCTTCTCCTGCAACCTCTTCGAGCTCGTTCTCTTCGAGATCCTCCCCGTCCTCTCCAAGCATGCACGCTTCCTCAACTGGCACCTCGACCTCTTCTGCCTCATCCTCCTCCTCGTCTTCGTACTCCCCTACTACCACTGCTATCTTCTGCTCCGTAACTCAGGTCCCGGCCCCCAATCGATCTCCATTGCTTAATTTCTCCCTCCATCTGTGCGGTGTGCGGCTGTCCTGATTGGTTCATCGGTTGTTGAGTGTTGACTGCAGGGGTGAGGAGGGAGCGAGCGTGGCTCGTCGCAGCGCTCTTTCTTCTGGTCTTCCTATACGGGTTCTGGCGCATGGGGATTCACTTCCCTATGCCTTCACCGGAGAAGGGTTTGTGACTTTGCAAACTATTGATTGTACTAAGTTGTATAGCTTAGGACATTGATCTATGGCTTATTCATTTTGTATGCTGAGCCAATTGTTTGTTGCTTAGTTCAGACCTACTTGTGTCATAGTGTTTGACATCATGTTCATCGTGCAGGTTTTTTTACGATGCCACAGTTAGTCAGTAGGATAGGGGTGATTGGAGTGAGTGTCATGGCCGTTCTTTCTGGTTTTGGTGCTGTCAATCTGCCATACAGTTATCTGTCGCTCTTCATCAGGTTTTGAGCTTATCTCATCAATACTGTATTTTCACTTCGGACGACTAACTTTGATCTACATCTTTGCAATGGTCATTTTAACTATCATGATTTGCAGGGAAATTGATGAAACAGACATCAAAACCTTGGAACGGCAGTTGATGCAATCCATAGAGACATGTACTGCTAAGAAGAAGAAAATTATTTTGTCCCAGATGGAGATGGAGAGGATTCAAGGATCAGAGGAGGTACTTAGTACTTACTTTAGTAGTCCCTGCCTTATGTTTCAGAGAAAAATAATCTTATCTTCACATTGGTTTAACATGGAAATATGTACTAGGTGAAAAATATTAAAACTTAAAAAGATTTTACTACATGATATTGCGATATTGCCATGTTTTGGTATGTGGTCATGTATTGGAATCAAAGGGGTAATGGATTGTTCCATCTAACACGAAATGAAATCAGTTACAACACTGGGTTGCAACTTGCCAGTGGCAAATTCTTTTGTTGTTTGATGCATACCATGTACAGCATGAGCGAATAAAGAACATTTACTTGCAGAAGTTAAAGGCCAGATCGTTTCTGAAGCGTATAGTGGGAACAGTCGTAAGATCTGTGCAGGAAGATCAAACTGAGCAGGGTATACTTGTATCCTTGTTTCCTGCTTTTGTTTGCTTTGCATGTTTCTTTGCTGGTGATAAGCATTGATTCCCAGTTCTATCTTGAAGATATAAAAAACTTAGAAGCAGAAGTTCAGGCACTAGAAGAGCTTTCCAAACAGCTGTTCCTTGAGATATTTGAACTCCGTCAGGCTAAGGTATTTTTTTGTGTACCACCCATGATATATAATTATCAGTGATAACATTTTGTACTAGTTAGTTGGATACACCCCACTACTTTCTCAACCTTGTTGTTCATCCTAGTATCTTACAAATCATCTGGTAGCTGTAATCCTCAATAGTGATATTGATGCCATCAATAAGTATTCAGTGATAGTGATATAGCCAGTGGTCCATACTCTATGCCATAAAATGTTAGAAAAAATACATAAATGTTCTAGCAAGACTTTTTTTCTTGTTTTTTACCCTATATAGTCTTGTAGATGAGTGTGTGTTTTTCCATAGCTCTTCATCTCCCACAAATTTCACAGGACTTCATCTTCTGAGTTAATTTCACAAAACTACAACTATGTGCACATAATTATGAAGGAACTACATCTTCAGGTATCAGTTTCACGAAACTAAAACTAACTGAGGCATCTGTTTCATGCAACTACAACATTTTGCATGTGGGGACCTATGCCAACTTGTGTGACTGCCAATTGGACGTATGTCAAATGTTGTAGGATTATGAAACTGATTGCACAAGTAGTTGTAGTTCTGTGTACTGTGTAGTGATCCTAGAAGTTGTAGCTCCTTTGTGGTTAGACGCAAATAGTTTTATTTTTGTGATATTAACTACTTTTTGTCTCCCAGGCCCACACTCCAAATCACATCACTTTTGTGATATACAATCTTTTACTTTAGTGTACAGGGTGGCCAGCATGGCAGTCCTTTGCACTTTTGCACCTTGCATGTCATTTAACAGTAGTGACTATGGGGCATGTTTGTTTGCAGTGGATCTTTCTTAGGCTAAGTAATAGCTGTTTCTGTGCTCTCCTGCAATTGCCTTGCAGATAGCTGCTGCGTATTCTCGAACATGGAGAGGGCATCTTCAGAATCTACTTGGATATGCTTTGTCGGTGTATTGTGTTTATAAGATGCTCAAGGTATTACTCCAAATTGGTACACCTTGCATATATTGTTTATTTGCGCATCATCAAATCATCTCATTTCATGTACCATAAGTCCGTGAGTCACACAGAAAACGCTGAACTTGATGAGCATACTTATAAATATATGTTTAATCACTCCGTTTTGCAACAGTTTTATCTAGCTTAACCATGTTGCTGCAAAGAATATTTTTATGGAATTTTGTTTTCAGTCTTCGATTCACATGTTGCACTTGTGATTTAACCTTGTGTATATTACTTTTTTTTTTGCAGTCCTTGCAGAGTGTAGTCTTTAAGGAGGTACAAACTTCTCAGCCTTTGTGGATCTAAATGCATTTTCCTGATATTTTTAAATCCACAAACATTTTAATTATTTTCCCTACATTTTCTTTCTCCCAGTCAGGCTCTGTTGATCCTGTAACAATGACAATAACGATTTTCCTGAGACATTTTGACATTGGCATTGATGTTGCACTGTTATCTCAGGTAAGTCTCTCATAGCTGAAATAATTGCAAAATGAATCTGAAAATTGCCTCTATGTAGTGTACTCTACATAAATAGAATGTGGATGACTCTTTGCCTTCTTAAATGTAATATTAGGTTGTCTTGTTTTTTCATCGCTGTCCTCTTCTAGTTGTATATTTGTTGAGATTCCGACCTTTGTCCTGCTTCTGTGTTGTACTTGCAGTACATATCTTTGATGTTCATCGGGATGTTGGTTGTCATATCTGTTCGAGGATTCTTGGCAAATGTTATGAAGGTGAGTATTATTTATTCATGGATTTGATCCTGCTACGTCTATTTTGTATATGAGTTTGTGGTGCCTTCCATTGATCTGTGGTCTTGATTTTTTTTGTATTAACTGTTAATCTAACTCTAAACTTGAGCTGTCTTGTCTCATTTTCTGTACAGTTCTTCTTCGCCGTTTCTAGAGTTGGGAGTGGGTCAACAACCAATGTTGTCCTTTTCCTATCAGAGATCATGGGCATGTACTTCATATCTTCCATTCTTCTTATAAGAAAAAGCCTGGCAAATGAATATAGGTATTTCATAACTGAACACGCTGCTTAGTTTAACTTGCTTTTCGCTATAGATTTTCAGTAATGATCCTGCACTACCTTTTAAAATCCAGTAAAAGGAGACAATATTTAAAATGTGATGGTTTGTATTAGACTTGAAAGAAAGAACAGTGGATATGTCAATTTGACAATTGATATCACAAATAAAGGGGTTCTGGCTTTCTGGGTCCCTTGTGAACAACCTTGTTGAATGAAATGATGCTATGCTTCTTTTGATGTCTTTTATGTTTCATAAGGTTTGAATTTTTCAATCATGATCAAGTTCCATCAATATAATATATGATTGTTAATGCATTTTTGCTCAGGGTGATCATTACTGATGTTCTGGGTGGTGATATCCAATTTGACTTCTACCACCGCTGGTTTGATGCTATATTTGTGGCTAGTGCATTCCTGTCCTTGCTTCTGATTTCTGCCCAATACACCACCAGGCAAACAGACAAGCATCCGATTGATTGATGCATCTTGCCCACATCTGTGCATGTTGTCTTTTAACCACTATTCATCCAAGGTATGTGCTTATCCTCTAAACTGCACGGGTTGACTGTTCTAACTTCTCTTGATACTATCCCACTTGTTTTGTCAGGTTGACCCATTCTTTTGTACCACAGTTTCCAAAGGCACTGTTTCTTCATAGACCTCCATACACAGTTACAAAACATAACACGCCAGTTAACTTGAACAAAGTCTCCATTTTGTATTATGTTTCCCGGTGGCATTGGTTCATGGTAAACAGTTCCTCCATATGGAAGTTTTCTTGTCTGCTGACCCCACACTGCCACAGCGACCATCTGAGTCATGTCTAGTGATGCTGTAATGGGTTTCATTGTAATGCAGTCTGCACGATAGTACATTTTGACGAGGACAATTGAGGAAGCCCATGTTAGGAATGGAGTATGACTTTGTAAAATAGCTTGAAACTAGTGTCCTAGCACGGTATGTGTTTGGTGTATCTTTTTTTTTTCTTTGGCTGTTTCATGTAACACTTTGCGACGACTCTGAAAGGTAGATCTGTTATTCTTGTGATTACTTTTATATACCTGAATCCTTATAGGTACTCGTACGTTGTACTATGTAAGAATATCCTCTATAATGATGATGTTTCTTTGGCGACCCATCCCCTGCTTACATGGTCATGCTTCCACATTGAAACACCATACAGAAATCTCCCCTTTTTCCCTATGATAAATCCTCGTGCTGTTATGGAAGTGGATAGCGTAGTGTTCCTGTCACTGTTCTCTCTATGAGCCCAGCCTGTTTGTAATCTAACCTATAGGTTCTGTTCGCTGGGAAAACTTTTGTTACCTTTTGCATTTTGTATGTTTTCCCCATGTTTTGGCCAATTTTCTTGCTAAAGTTGATTGCGATTGTCGAATGATCAAGAGATGGATCGGCAAAATTTGGTTACTACCTATTGCCTACCGTTCTCTCCATTTCCCACTTATGTACATTATACACTGGGACTTCCAAACAAATATCTGACCAAGTAGTTGCATAGTACTTGTCTAGAAAATAAAGGCCAGCAGGTACATGCCGAATTAAGCATCCATCGCTGAGTAAGAACTGTCTCCAAGAGTACATGGTCCCAGAACCTTTGCCGGGCAGGCAGTGGAGACCTCAGCACGGGAGAGCTTTGACACACACACACAGGCGCGCCATGCCCACCAAGTAACGCCACGCCACTGCACACTACCTGTCGCCCCCTTGCTACGCTGCTGTGCCGCGCAAGCGCCGACCGGTGTGTCCAGCTTTGTCACATGAGACATGGCCGACGCTGCGAGTGGCAAAATAAAGGCACGACGCAGGCCTGCCACCCCCCCCCCCCCCCCCCCCTGTACGCCGTATAGTACTACATACACTGGTACTGTACACGTCTCGATGGAAAAGAAGCTGCGCGTCGCTGCGTACTCGTAGTAGTGGTAGGTCGACCGCGAGTCCGGGCCAGTCGGCCGCATTGACGACGGCCCCGGTGCTCACGTTTGCAGGCAGCGATCCGAGCTGCGCTCTTTTGAAGCACGCGTGTACGTGACCTGCCTCTCTGCCTGTGCGCGGTGCTTTTGCTTGCCTGTACGTCACGAATCCCCTCGAAATGGCGCGACCGACTTGACGTCGGAGCCAGAGGATCGGAGCACAAAGCAAAGTCATTTATAAGAAGAGAAAGAAACGCACACGAAAAAGGATCGATCGATCAGTACTAGAAGCACATCATCAGGTTTCTGGGTCCGGACCTGAGCTGCCTGCCGTGCTCATTAACAAGTGCTCGCTCATTGCAAAAAGGCTGCAGCGCGATCTAAGGAGCACGGCCGGAGGATTGCGAATTAGTACAGCTGACATGCATCGATTGGCCGACGGCAGAAAAGCCTCGCTCGCTCGATCAAAACGCGCGTGCTTGCGGACCCGAGAGCCCGGGCTCTGTTGACGCGACTCGTGCTCGTGCTCGTGCTCGTGCCTGTCATCACGGCGGCGGGCCGGTGGGCGCCGCAACGTGGCCGCTCTTGAGCAGCCGCTCGATCGCTCGCGCTGTGTGCAGTGTGCTCCAATCAGTCACGCTCCGCTCGGACTACTCGGAGCGAGCCAACAGCCAAGCCAGCACGACTCGACTGGACTGGAGTGGCCTTTTCCCAAAGGCTGATCTGGGCAAAGTGATCCTCGTCCAGCAGACCAGATCACCACCACCACCAACGCGACCCATCCCTCCAGCGTCCCGGGTCGGGCAACCAGACTCCAGGCTGCAGCCGCTAGAGCTGGGTGCAATGCCAATGCTGTACCGCCGCGCCACGCCTTCTCCCTTTCCGGCCGGGCGGCCCCAAAGGTTTGCTCGATCGGCGTCGCGCGCGGGGGAAAACCTCGATTTGTCCGCTCCACCTCCCCGACGGATCGACGTCTAGTCGTTTTCGGCCCGCTTCTCTTTGGCGCCGCATCGAGCGCGAAAACAGAGAGAACAAACACACACGCGCGCGGCCAGGGGCATGCCGTCGATCCATCGACGCAGGCACATCTATTCTCTGCGCTAGCACTCATCGAGTCATGCATGAGTCGTCAGGTACAACTGGAACACAAGCCGTGATCCCATCTGATCCGATCCGTAGCGCTAAATAAACGCCGGGTGGCTACAGCCTACCGAGTACGTACTCCTACTACAGCAGTTGTTGGTAGTGTGGAAAGCAAGCTAGCGCGACATTTCAGCGGGAGGGGAAGGAGAGGGACTGACTGCGATACCATACCATACCAAGCAGCTAGCTGGAGGTCAAAGCTCGGCACAGTGGGCTAGAGGCTACCATAGCATAGGCTCTAGCCCAAGCAGAGGCTATATATATAGCCAGCCAGCCAGCCGGGGTCATCAAAAGTTGCGACCGTGGCATGCACGCAGCGCACCGTAGTATTTCAGCAGCTGGATCACTGCACTGCACTCGCTGCTTGCGTTGCATTCATATGCATGCCTGCCGCTCTGGCAGCCGCACCGCACCGCACCGTACCGGCCCCCCGGTTGGCATGGCATGGCAACGCCCGGCCGGCCCCCAAATCGCAGTGGAACCCGATGACGCTCCCGTACCCGGCACTGACGCGCCTGATTTGCCATATATTTGGACCCGGGAGAGCCCGCAGGATTCAGCCGTACGCGGTGTGCCCGGCGCCGCGCCCGCCCGTGTGCTGGGGCTGCCCGCTTGGCGGGAGGAGAGGACGCGGGGGAGTGCTCGCTGCCTCGCGCGTCACTGCGCCTGTATGCGCGCGGGCGTCGGCCTCGATCGGCCCCGTGGCCGGCCGGAGAAAATAAAGGAGGACGCGCCTGCCGCTGCCGGGCGTCTGACGGGGGGAATCTGCTTTCGCCTGCTCGCGATGTGATGCTCGTCGGGATCAGAAAAAAAAAATCCTGTTGGAGTTTGGGGGGTTGCGACCGGACCATTTACTGTTGCAATTTTCTTTTGCCCTTTCAAAAGACTTGCAGTGGCACGGATAGGTGCCATTTTCAGGCAGATATATCAGAAAAACCTGATAACCACGTACGGCCACGGTAATGTAAGCTGCTGCTCGCTCCTTTTTGCGCTCTCAATGCAAGGAGGAACTATCATTCAGTCACATTGCCCGCTTTCATCTTTAGCTTTTGTTCTGTCGTCCTAACGTTGGCACAGGTGTATATGCTGTGTCTTTCCTTCCCTTGACCTTTCTCAAGAAACCACGCATGCTCATTCAGGATTAGACAGCCGCAAACACATTTGCCAGAGCCCACCAATTCATGCGCACCACGGTCTTTTTCAACTCTGAACGGACCAAAGCAGAGAAAGCTGCATATAGAAATACTATATCCGGACTAAGTATTTTATGGTTCCTTTTTTTTTGTGTCTCGGGGCATTGCTTGGTCAAGCTGAATCTGAAGCACCGTCCACTCCAGCGGTCCAGCCTGCTCAGTCACTGTAGGAGCATTACGCACGATTGCTTCCAACAGGCAGCCTGTGCCGCCGTACGTACAGAGGAGAAGGGTCCCAAATACTGTATTTGTCTTGTGCGAATAAACTGAACTGGGCTGAAAAAATGCTGGAAAGAAAGAATAGCGCACGAGAGGAGCACCGTACACATGGGGTAGGCTAGCTCGTGCATTTAAGCGGAGCACGAGAGTAAACTGTTTTGATCGGATGTGTACTGCCACGGTTCGAACAGATTAGACTAGTCGATCGGCTGTGCAATGTGCATGCAAAACCTCCATGCGTGTGCTCAGTACGGCTTCACTACTCACTACGGAGTATGTACTTGGGCGGAATCAGTCGCTACCAATATCCAAAATTGTCCATTTAATCATGGAAGCAAATTGTCGGTGTTATGACCCAGGGGTCAAGACCACCTGCTAGTAAATTTGTATATTGCGTGTTTCCTCTCCCAGATGTGATGCAAGAAGGACACAAGATTTATCCTGGTTCGGGCAAAGAAGGCCCTACGTCCAGCGGGGGAGGATAGATTGTATTATCTTACACCGAAGTGCTCGTACGGGGGGTATAAGTAGGTTTACACGGGGTTGCTCAGAGTGAGCTGAAGGCTAAGGCCAGCAGAGCTATCCTAGGCGGTCGGTTGGTTGCTTGAGGGGTCGACCAAGCAACGGGGTGTATGGAGTGTGTGGATCTCGATTGTTCTCTGGACCGACTGGTCTCCCCCCGTCCTTCTATCCCGGCGTCCCCTTTTATAGACCAAGGGGAGGCCTGAGAGTACAGGGTTCTAAACTGTTGCAGCATCGAGATGTGTCTGTGACATAGTGTTGACGAAGGGACGTCGATCACTGTGGCGGCGTGACCTTTCCGTCCTTCCGGTGCTTCAGGGCATGGTGATGGTGGACTACACGTTGCGGCACGTCGCAGCACAGCAGGGTCATCCTTCTGTAGGCGGGTGTGAGTCCCACAGTTGAAGTGGGACGGGGCGGATGGGACGGGCCCCACACCGGAGTGGTTGGAGGTAGGGGTCGAGCCCCCCGGTCGAGGGGAGGGGTCGAGACCTGCGTGGCCTTGTCGTATCCCTGAAGACGCAGTCGAGGGTTGTCCTGCTCGAGGCTCGAGGGGCGCCTCCGGAGTCCGTACTCGCGACGTGGTTACAGCGGCGGCACAGTTGACGGAGGTCCGGGACATGGCGGTGAGCTGATGGATTTGACTGCGGTCGTGGGCGCCCATGGCATTAGGCGGGAGTAGGTGAGCGCGTTGGATTTCCTTTAACCCATACCGGGAGCAGGTGAGCTGATCGAGCGTCCCGCCCGAGGGTCGTTCGTTCGACCCCTGGTCCGTCATTCGGCGTCGAGGTGGAGGCGGAGGGGTCGTTCGTTCGACCCTTGGTCCGTCATCTTCCCAGAAGCGGGCCGGCCCACGACTGGTTGCTGTCGCCGGTGCAAGGAGCCTTTGTGTGATGGGCCCTTCTTTGCGGGCTTGAACGGTTGGTCAGTTCCTGTCTTAAAAATAATTGCTACGTTAAACAATAGTTTATCGAAGAGTTTAAGTACCCCTTACCTTTGTACCCGACATAAATACACCATTACCACGAGAGCTGCACTGTGCAGTGTGCTATACTGGTAGTATGTGCGAACAAAATGGTCCGGTTCACGGCAACTATGGCATCTCCCAAACTTTCTACTATTTCGCACGTTATGTCCGTACTAGCCTACTAGGCACGTAGGAGTAGGTCGCGGCGGTGTCAGCAATTCAGCTCGCCGTCGATGCCCGTGTGAGTTGTGACGACGTGGGCGACGTACGGCCAGCGTTAAACACCAGGTCACAGCCGCCAACGTGCGCCAGGATGATGACGCCACGGACACGCGCGGTCCTGCCTGCGTTCCGTCCAGGCGTCCACGTCCACCGTCCTCGGCTCCTCCCGACGGCCGGGGCCCACCGCGTATCGTTGCTACTACTTGCTGCCGTATGTATGTCGGCTCAGGTGAGGTGGGCACACACAAGGCGACAGCCCAGCCCCACACCGTATACTTGGGTGGGTCCCGCCCCGCGCCCAGGCCCCAGGAGTAGTCGCCACACGCCCCCGTATCCGACGGCGGGATCCGTTGGACCCATGTCAACTCGGGCCCACGTGTCATAGTCGTACCATGGAAACGATCTCACCGTCGAGAGCGACTTCGCTGCCCCACGCATACTTTTATATGCAAAAATCGAATTTGGAATGGTCTATTAATAAACAATTTAACCAAATGAAAGAGCATGCATCGTCGATAGAACTACGAACGACTTCGAGTGTACGAGCCAATGATGCGTAGTACGGAGTACATGACATCGTTTTTCGTTTGGTGAATGGGCACGATGCACGTAGTTCTACTTTACCAGATACGTCGTCCAACGTTTATGTATGCTGATGGCAAAATTACTTGTCATGTATTTGAACAGATTTTGGTTACTAGCTAGTAGAACATAGATAGCTGATTTTGAGCAGATTTTGGTCATCGTTAAACAAAAGAACAGAGGTACAGACGTACGTACAGTAGAGGTACTAGAGTTGATGATGTGTTGTTCCCTATTTGTTTCCCTCCCGTTTAAAAAGCATGGCATCTGAGTCACACCCTCTACAACTTTTTCTTGGAGGTGACAAAATCTCCAACAAACACTATGTGACAGACTAGCAGTTCACATCTACTACTAGTACTTCTATGATAAATTCATCGTAAGGTTCTATTTACTAGTATGATAAATTTAGTCTACAAGAAAATACAATTATGAGATCCGTGTCAGTCAAGATAGCTTAAATTTGATCAAATTTATAGTAAATAGCAATATCATTGGCATTTATATTTCTACATAAATTTATTATAAAAATATATTTTATAACTAATCTACTGATGCTAATTAATTTTGTATCATTAATGTTACTTTTTTGTATATAATTTTGGTCAAAGTTCAAACTCGTAGACTACTTCTCGAAAATTGAGAATTATATTCTTTTGTTGAGTAATCACATGTTCTAGTCCCATTCCTACGATAAAATCCACTTGATAGACAGGTGAGTGATAGTGTAGTGTAGTGTGGCACTGGTTTGCTAAGCTCTATGACGACAGTGATATCAGTCGGTGCCAAATTGATGATACATAGGTCGTGGTTGGGTTGTCAAGTCAATTATTGCAAACTTTAGCTACAAATACCTTTTGTACATTGGATTTGAATGCTTGGAAGTGATACCAATTTATTTATATTAAAATATAGCATATTAATATATATTTTATATAGGTTATAGATATATTATAATAATAAATAATATCAATTTGGAATAGTTGACTTTGGACGACCTTAAAACAACACTTATTTGATATTGTAGGAAGTAGATCCATCAACATCATGGAGACCAATCCATTGGATTATATGAAGATTTTGTTCTAGTCTGTTTCACCCATCAATCTTAGAGTTACCGGTGGAAGCCTTTAAATTAAGTTATACAAATATTATTGTTAACACTAACTTTTCATTGTTGTCTCAAATGACATTGGGAAGAATACTAAGCATGCAAGATGGGCTAGAGTACAACTTTGATAAACTATTTTGACAGATAGGTGGCATGTGCCCCTAAGAGATATGTTGCATGGCAATGAATCTAATAGCTTGGTGTTGGATAACTATATGAGAAAGGCTCTATGTATCCAAAACAAAGTTACAACTAACACAATAAGTCAATGTCATGGTAACATGTAGTCGATGTAGGATGGTTGTGCGAACAGGTGTTCCAGTAACACACTTATGATAAAAAGCAATTATTAGACTGACGAGTTATTTTGTAGTGCAATGTGGCATTAGTTTGCTAAGCTCTATAACAACAATGACAATAGCTGGTGCCAAATTTGATACATTAGATTTGAATGCTTATTAGTGATATAGATATATTTGTTCAAAAAGATAGATTAGAAATGTAATTTTCTATACTTTATAGATATACCACATTAAAAATAATATCAAATTTGAATAGTTGACTTTATACATCCTTAACCCTTAATTTATTTATGATTAGAGAAAGAAGATATGTTATCATCATGGAGACCAATCCACTGGACTACATGAAGATTTAGTTCTAGTTTTTTTTTTCACAAATCAGCCTTGAAGTTAATAGTGGAAGCCTTTTAATGAAGTTGTACTATTGTTCACACTAACCTTTCGTTGTCGTCTACTGATAACTGCTCATTGGTCCCATGGGCCTAACTAGAAAATGACAATAGGTCTCAGAAGAAGACTAAGCATGTTATATGGGCTAGAGTACAAGTTTAATGAAGTATGTCGATGGATAGGTGTCATGTGCCCCTGAGAGTTATGTTGCATGGCAATGCATCCAAAATCTTGGTGTTGGATAAGCATACGACAAAGGATATATATATATATGTAAAAAAAGTAATTCGCTAGCACAATAAGTCAATTTCATGGTAACGACAAATACAAGTCAATGTGGGATGGTTGCGTAAATAGGCATTCTAGTAATGCGCTTACGACAAGAAACATTTGTTGGACTCGTGAGTTATTGTGTGTAGTGTTATGTGACATTAATTGGTGAAGCTCTATAACGGCAACAACAACGGCTAGTGGCAAATGATAATAAACTATGGTATCATACTATCATCTAAGATTTATAATCATCATGTTTTTACATGTATATAGATACTTCTATAAACAGTTCTAAAAGAAGAAGAAAGTTATGTTTGTGTAGCGAAGTCAGTTATTCCAAACTTGCCTACAAAATAACTTTTGTACATCGATTTTGAAGGCTTGGTAATGATATAGAGCACTACTTTAATGAAGTGTGTCGACGGATAGGTGACATGTGCCCCTGAGAGGTACATTGCTTGGCAATGGACCCAACAACTTAGTGTTTGCTAAGCATATGACAAAGGTTTTATGAATCCAAGAATAGCTAGCAAAATAAGATCATGTCATGCTAATGACAAATACACCATATAGTCAGATGCGGGATGGTTTCGTAACTAGGTGTTCCGTTAACGCGCTTACGACAAAACCCATTTGTTAGATAGGTGAGTGATTATGTAGTGTAGTGTGGTTTCGGTTGCCTAAGCTCTATACGGTAATGACTAGTGTCGAATTGATATATGACAGATGGACTAGAGTAAAACTTTGATGAACCATGTTGACAGATAGGTGGAATGTGCTCTAAGAACTATGTTGGCAATGGACCCAACAACTTGGTGTTGGCTAAGCATACGACAAAAAGGTTCTACGTATCTAAGACAAAGCTATTAGCTAACAAAATTAGCCAATGCCCTCCTAACGACAGCTATGCTATGTAGTCGATGTGGGATGGTTGCGTAACCAAATGATCTCGTGTTGAGCTTACGACAAAAACCATTTGTCGGATAGGTGAGTGATTGTGTAGTACAGTGTGGCACTAGTTGGCTAAGAAACGACAACAACAATAGTTGTTGTCAACTTGATACATATACACCATGGTATTACGTAAGCTTCATAATCATGACGGTTTTTATAAAAAAAATAAACAATATATGTGAAAAGTTACAAAACAAATTGTCACTTATTTTGTAATTAGAGGAAGGTAATCCATGACCAATCTAATGGAGATTACATAGAGAATTAGCTCTTGGATTGTCCCATCTATGTTTTAGTGGTGCAAATCTGAGCTCTCAACCAAGTGAAAGCATTATCACCATTAACACAAACCTTTCATTGTCGTCTATTGATAGCTTTTGTGAAATATACATTTTCTGTACTTTATAGATATATTATAATAAAAACAGTATCAATTTGAATAGATGACTTTAGACATCATCCTTAATAATTTATTTATTTATTTATGATTGGAGGAAGTAGATCTATCACTATAATGGAGACCAATCCACTGGATTATGTGAAGATTTAGTTCTATTTTTTTAACACGTCAATCTTAAAGTTATTAGTGGATGCATTTTAATGATGTTGTAGTATTATTATCGTTAACACTAACCTTCCCCTATCGTCTATTGATGGTTTCTCTCGTCGACCCCATGGATCTAACTTTCTAGAAAATGGCAATATGACCAAAAACAAGACTAAGTATGGTAGATGGGCTAGAGCACTACTTTAATGAAGTGTGTCGACGGATATGTGGCATGTGCCCCTGAGAGGTACATTGCCTAGCAATGGACCCAACAACTTGGTGTTTGCTAAGCATATGCCAAAGGTTTTATGTATCCACGACAAAGTTACTAGTTGGTAAATTAAAATCATATCAATGCAACGACAAATACACTATAATCAATGCGGGTGGTTGCGTAATAACTAGGTGTTCCATTAACGCGCTTACGACAAAAACCATTTGTTAGATAGGTGAGTGATTATGTAGTGTAGTGTTGCCTAAGCTCTATACGACAATGACTAGTGTCGAATTGATACATGACAGATGGACTAGAGTAAAACTTTGATGAACCATGTTGACAGATAGGTGGCATATGCTCTAAGAACTATGTTGGCAATGGACCCAACAACTTGGTGTTGGCTAAGCATACGCCAAATATTCTACGTATCCAAGACAAAGCTATTAGCTAACACAATTAGCCAGTTTCCTGCTAACGAGAGCTATGCTATGTAGTTGATGTGGGATGGTTGAGTAACTAGATGTTCTCGTGTTGAGCTTACGACAAAAACCATTTGTCGGATATGTGAGTGATTGTGTAGTACAACGTGGCACTGGTTAGCTAAGTAACGGCAACAACGATGGTTGTTGCCAACTTGATACATATACGCCATTATGTAAGCTTCGTAATCATGATGGTTTTTATAAAAATAAACAATACATGTGAAAAGTTACAAAATATATATTATCACTTATTTTGTAATTAGTGGAAGGAAATCCATGAACAATGTAATGGAGTACGTAGAGAATTAGCTCTTGGATTGTCCCAACTATGTTTTAGTGGTGCAAATCTCTCATATCGTCAATTGATATATAATAAATTTTATTTGTAAGGATATTTGGTCTAGATCGCCGCCGCTCCCCCTTGCTCTCGAATACCATCGGCCGCCACGAAATCACGCACACGGTCCACAGAACAGAAGCATCAGCATCGCCGCCCGTACGTCGCAGTTCGGGGGGGCTCCGTCGCCATCCAATCGCAATTCGCAAGGCAAACCACAGCAACCAGTACGTACTACTGGCCCGGCCACGTAAGAACGCTCTCTCACTACTGGACGCAGGGCCAGAAGCCCTCGGCAAAGGCTCTTAGGCCCTCGGCGAAGCCTTTGCCGAGGGTCGCCCTCGGTAAAGAGTTCTCGCTAAAAAAATCGTCGGCGAAGGAGTCTTTGCCGAGGGCCTTTTATCGAGCACTCGGTAAATCCGTTACCGAGGGCTAAGGCGGCCTCCGGCAAAGAAAAGTAGCCGTTATCTGACGTGTCATTTTCTACGGAGTCTTTGCCGAGGGCTATGGTTAAGGCTCTCGGCAAAGAAATTCTTCTTTGCCGAGGGCCTTAACCATAGCCCTCGGCAAAGACTAGTTTTTTATTTTTCTGGGAATTTCTTTGCCGAGGGCTATGGTTAAGGCCCTCGGCAAAGACCTGGAACCGTCTAATTGTTGTTTATTATGTTTCTTGCTTTCCATGCATACAAAAAAAAATATATATATATATATATATATAATATATATATTCAACAGTAAAAATATCTCACAAATATCACAATCATCACATATATCTCACAAATATCACATATATATCACAAATATCACATAGATCATTAAAAGTCCAAATCCAACAATTCCACAAGTTTGGCGACAATCAAGTTCACAAGTCCACAATCAAAGTCCACGTCAACTCACCAATCTCCCCAACCTCCCCAACCGTCTGGCCTCTGCGTCGAGGGTGGTGTAACCCACACATGTCCGGAATCAGGTGACGCACGAGGGGGGTTATTGGAACCCGCCGACTGAGGCTGCACAAATAATTAGATGCTTATGTGAGATTGCAGTAATTATTATAGGACTACAGTTTTAGTGTTTAGACAGAAACCTATCAAATTTTTTATAGCTAGTGTTGTCTGGATTTCTATGTCATACAAGCAAATCAGTAGCTAGTGTTGTCTGGGTTTCTATGTCATACAAGCGAGAAGTGAACTTTGACACTTACAGGAGTAGCTGAAAACGCGTGTCTTCTGCCCAAGAGCTTGCATGATTTGCATCATCTCTGCCATCCTGACCTCCTGGGCCTCCCGAGCGGCTTGCTCAGCCTCCAGCCGAGCAGTGAGGGCCGTGATCTGCGCCGTCTGCTCGTTGATCTGCGCCGTCTGCTCATAGTTCCGGGCCTGCACTCCAATATTTAAGTAATACAAATCTAACTCAAGTGTGAGAATATTAATTTACGACGAGTAAAATAAGAATTACCTCGAGCGCATCGACCCGCTGCAGTGTCGGAGTAGGCCGTGAGCGTATGGGCTGGCTGGAGCTCGTGCTCTGTGCTCGGAGCTGGCTCAGAGTGGGAACAACGGTGGGGTCGATGGCGGCGTTCGCAATCCACGCCCGGCCGTGCTTCCTGCCGCCACCGAGCCTCATGATGGCCTCGGCATCAATGAGCTCGGTGCGGACGTCGTACTCTGGCCCGTGCCGCTGTACCGCCGACGTGTACTCCTGAACTTTAGTGTACACGTTGGGGTCGGAGTATGCCGAGGGAGGGGCAGTCGGGTCCCAGGTGACGTCGCCAGCCACCCTGGTCTGGTGGGACATAGCCCACGCCATGAACAACGAGACATCCTCGTCCGGGTGCGCAGCCTCCTGCGAGAAAGGTGGCAGGTGGTGAGCAATCAGGCATACGTTAAGCGTGAAACTAAATAGAAGAAAAATCACTTACATAAGCCGATTTGAATGCGGGGAGACTCCTGCTGCCTTGATGGTCACGAAGGCCATCCACATCAAAATTCGGCTCGATGGCCGACAACCCATGGTTTTGCCTTCTACTCGGCCGAGGGACGCGGAAGTGAAGGTGACGGCAAGGTCGTCAAGACGAGGTCGTTATCCAAAACCACCTGCATTGCATGCCCAAGTCACAACTCACAACATTTTTATTTTTTTTATTTAATTTCTTTGCCGAGGGCCCAGATCCAAGACCCTCGGCAAAGAGTTTTACCTTTTTTAAATTTCGCCCGCCGGCGTTCTCAAATTCTTTGCCGAGGGCCCAGATCCAAGGCCCTCGGCAAAGAGTTTTATTTTTATTTTCAAATTTCTTTGCCAAGGGCCAAGACCAGGCCCTCGGCAAACAATTTTTTGTTTTTTTGAAATTTTGAGCCAATTTTTTTAATCTGCTACAATACATTATTTTAAACTCAATTGTCAAATTTGTATCAATTTTGACTTTTTTATATAGTTTTTATTCATTTATTTGTTTTTGTTGATTTTCTTCGAATATTTCAAATTTGAACTGCAGGTGCATCCAATAATGGAAATTTATGTTACGAAAAATATTATTCATGGTCTTTGGTGTATGTTTAGTCCCTATGCAAAAACTCACGTCAAATTTCGAGCATCTGGTTCAAATAAAATGACGAGGAACTTGGTGAAAAAGTAATTTTTAATTATTTAAAATGCAAACAAAGTCTGAAAATTACAAAACTTGTCGAGGTGTCATGTTAGCACATGTATAGGTTGTGATAAAAAAATGAGAAGGTTTGGAGCAAGTTGTCCGACAAATGTCTAAAACCCACATGTCTCCGCATGTGTTACAATGTTATCGTATGTGTGAGATGTCAGGGTTTTACGCGTCGGACGTTACCACATGCTCGAAACATTTCCAAATTTTTATCATAGCCTCCACATGCGATAACATGACACCTCGACAAGTTTCGTGATTTTCGGACTTTGTTTGCATTTTATAAAATTAAAAAATAATTTTTCCGCAAGTTGCTCGACATGTTCCGAGGCCAAGATGTTTGATATTTCATGTGGCTTTCTGGATAAGACTGTAAAATGCACTAAACATCATGAATGTCAATTTTACAATAACTAAATAATATTATTTAATGCACCTGCAGTTCAAATTTGAATTTTGCCGAAAAATTCAACAAAAACAAAACAATTCAACAAATATAGCAAAATGATTCAAAAACGAACCAAACTTTGACATGTAGTTCTAAATAGTGTATGTGTGGTACACAAAAAAAATTGGCTCAAAACAAAAAAAAAAGAAAAATCTGTGCCGAGGGTCCATTTAGACCCTCGGCAAAGGCCAAATTTGCCGAGGGCTCGATGCAAAGCCCTCGGCAAACATTTTTCGGAAATAAAAAATCAAAAAAAGTAGAAAACCCTTTGCCGAGGGCTTAACGTCGAGCCCTCGGCAAAGGCTAACGGCTGGTGCCGCCGTCACGCTCGGCCGAGGGCCTGGCCCACCTTTGCCGAGGGTCCGGCCTTCGGCAAAGGAACATTCGCCGAGGGCTTTGCTTCGCCGAGGGCGGCCCTCGGTAAAAAAATTCTTGACCTAGTGTCCGAAATCTAGCCTTCGGCAAAGCTTTTTGCCCTTGGCGACGTTGCTGTTTCAGCAGTGTCTCTTTTCTCGATTCATTCACGCGACGAAAGAGCCGCAAGTGAAGATTTTCTTCCCGCCACGTCAGCTCCGGTCCTAGTCACAGCAGTCTGTGTTGTCGTCGTCGTCGCGGAGGCCTTTAAAAAGAGAAGAAGAGAAGAGTCCAGCCCGACCGAGCGCACGAGGCCGTCTCTCTCCTCCCACAGGCCACATCCGGCTGGTTCTCTTTCGATCTCCTTCCTTCTCTACCCACGTCTATCGCTCTTCCTCTCCTCTCTCGGCGAGGAAGCTGAGACCTCTTCAGATCACCGCCCGGACGTGGATTCTGTTCTTCATCTGGCGCCGGTAAGTCACCCGGCACTACAGCATGCCTGGATGGATTTCCATGGCCTGTTGTTGGTCCTTGCTTGCAGGCATTATATATAATTGGTTTTGTGTTCTGAACCTACCAAATCCTAACCTTTTTTTTTTTTAAAAAAAAAAACTGTTTCGTTTCTATATATCCAGTTTGCCGTCGCATCGATCAATGGTTTGATGTGTTTCGTCGTCGTCGTCGCGGTGTTGTTCTACGGAGCTCAAGGATATATCGACATCGACGCCATAACAGCACCTCCTGGTACAGCTCACGCTACAAGTCCTCTCTCTCTCTCTCTCTATCTGTTCTGCTTTGTTCGGTCGATCTTCTTCTGCTGCTACTTCCAACGGAGTAGTTTGTAGTTGGGCCGTTGATTGCTCACGTTATCCTCTCGGGGTGCGTGACTCCGATCCCGGCCAAATCATCCTTGGTCGGTGTGGGTTCGTCGACGTCGACGCGCGCGGCCGCCGGCGGCGGCGGCCTGCCGTGCCGGGGAACGGTGAAACCCACCGTACGCAGGCAATGCAAACCGCTAGCTGCTGGCGCGGCGCGCACACTGTTTGCACGGCGGACACTACAAACACGGACACTACTCTCTAGTCTCCAGCTGTGGTGTCCGTGTCTATCAGTTACGGAGTACTAGTAGTAGGACCGTAGTGGTAGTACCTGCGAGTATCTCGATCGTATTCTTGTATCGTAGCAACATTCAATTATCATCTGGCAAGGTTTAAGGTTGGATGGCAATAAGGCAGCAGCGCCGCCGCAGCCCGCAGGTGACAAACGTTTTTCGTCGCGATAGCATCTGCAGCAGCACGCCTTAAATTCTTCCAACGGATTGCAATGGAAGGATTTTTTTTTTTTAAAAAAAGAAAGATCCCTGCATTCAGATTTCAGAATCTGAAAGGGGAAAAGGGCCTCATGCTGCTTGTAGGCAGGTCCGGCCCGTTGCTGCCTCGCTGGGCGCTGGGCGCTAAACGGGGCCCGGACGGCCGGTGCCTGAGGCCTGAGGAGATCAATAAAGTCCAGGCAAGAGGGAGCGGGTGGGGAGGGGAGCACGCCAGCAGCAGCAGCACTGTTGCTACTCACATCTGCGACTGCGACTGCGACGTAGTACGCCTCGTGCGCCGAGCTGCTGCTTCGTTTGGAGTCTTCCCCATACGCGCCTGTCCAGGCAGCGTGGGGTGGTGGGGCTGGTCGATCTGGGCCACCAGTACCAGTAGCAGTAGGGCAAGGGCAATGGCGGCCTGCTACGCTAGTACTCCGTAGTAGATTACACGGGCATATAAATACGTAATAAACAAATTAAAAACATGCGAAGCTTCGCTCTGCATCGTGTGCATGCAGCTAGCGTGTTTCTCCCATTGACCAGATGCTATAACCACGACGACAACAACAGCTGTTGCATTGCATCCGCCCATTGCCTGCATAGTGTGCCTTTACTGTTCGAGAACAACAACAGCGTGTCAGCGTGTGTCATGTGTGAAGTGAAGCTGCCGATACATATACATACACACTGCCATTGACATGACGTTGCTTGCTCGTTCCGCTTTCCATTTGTTTATATATATATATATATATATATATATATATATATATATATATATATATATATATATATATATACTCCTATGCTGCTGTGCTGCTTCCTCCCTGGATCGACCTGCGTGCCGCCGTGCCTTCGTTTACGTCTGTCTAGCGCCGGTGGAACTGAACGCAAGCTCTACTAGTATCATCTGGTCCTCCCCTAGCTACTAGTCGACTATATATACTACTCCTTCCATCTTAAATTGTAAGTCATTTCAAGAATCTTCGAGAGTCAAAGTTTCTCAAGTTTGACCAAACTTATATAACAATAAAATAATATTTATGATGTCAAATAAGTATCATTAAATTCGTTATCAATTATATTTTTATAGTATACCCATTTGATGTTATAAATCTTTATAGTTTTGTCTATAATTCTTGGTCAAACTTGAGATGTTTTGACTCTTCAAGATTCTTGGAATGACTTATAATTTGAGATGGAGGGAGTAGTATATACGTACAGCATGCACCTCGCATCTGCAGTGTGTTGTGTTGAGTTTTGCCCCTTGGACGGGACAAGGCTTCCTTTGCCGGCGCGTTGTGTGATGCAGCAGAGCACGCAGGTACTGTACGTACTAGTACTACTAGTACGGTGTTCGTCGTTTGTGCGTGCGCTGAGTCCCTGACGGCCTGGCCTGGTGCTGTGTTACTGTTTGTACGTAGGTACAGTGGTCGTTGTCGTTGTACTTTATCCAGTATTTGTTTATACATGGATACGATATGATGTCGTCAGCACTACCCAGCTGCAGGGCAATGCAACGCATTTCACTGTGTTATACACGCTGAATTACATAACCCGGCCATACTATAAAATTTTCAGCCCGGCCAGCAAGCAACGAAGACCCAACAGCAAACCTCAGGCATCACCTCTCCTGCTCGCCTGTCTGTCTCTCTCTCTCCCTATATCGCACGAGCGCGTCGAGAGTCGCGAGAAGCTAGATAGCTGCTTGCCGGCCGCCGCCCATCCCGCCCGTGCCCACGCAGGCCGCAGGCGCCGCGCCACCCGCCCCTGCCCTCTAGCTCCGCGCTCCAGCCTCCAGGTCACTGGCCCGGGCGCCTGCCCTCCATCTCCACTGCTCCAGGGCCTCTGGCCCCAGCCGTCGACCGTGTGCTGCTCCTGCGCCTGGTTAGTTTCTTCAGTTGGATTCATTTGAAATTAGAAATATGGATGATGGATTGATTTGAAATTAGAAATGTTTCGTTATATTGCTACGTTCAGATTACAAATGTATGTTCAATAATTATTTCTTTTATTATGACCCTTTTCATTTATATTTTGATCTTATTTATAATAAGCAGATCTCGACGATCACTAGCTAGACACTAGGTAGTTATTTTTTATGGCATGAGACGTGTATCGTATAATTAATATTCTTAGCTTTTTAGAGGTCCCACTAGCTAGTATTGAGTAAAATCTGGATCCGCGACTGCGCTGAAATGACATAGAAATGGTGTACGTGCCACATATTAGTTTATTACCATTATTATACTAAAGCATCCAGTATAGTATCTCTAGTACGCACCATCTAGTTTTAGTCACGGTTCGAGTTTGACCATGGATAGATAGATAGATATCCATGTGCATGTTCCTTCATCGCGCGGACGTGTTTCTACTATTACGCTAGCTGCAGATAGATAGATAGATATACATATAGTATTGTTTATCTCTATCTTCATTTCATTTCTCCAAGATATACTACTGTATATGAAACTTTAATTAACCATCTCGATCTTGCAAACAGTTGCAGGTTGCAGCGCGATAGAGATCGATATAGAGCGCGCAGTGAACTCGTAGCTAGCTAATTAAGGGCAACCTAACTGAAGATGCTGGCCTGCATTGCGTGCTCGTCGAAGGAAGGCGGGGAGGACGGCTCCCGTGCTGCGGCGGCCACTAGTACGCCTCACGGCAAAGACCACGCCGTCAAGTCTCTCACCTCACAGGTACCACATCCATCGTCTCGATCTATCTCATCTGAGATCCCTACGTACTACGCGCGCGTTAGTACTCTACATTTTTTTTAATCTGAGCGCGGATCTCTCTCCGTACGTAGCTCGACATGCATGCATGCTACTGTCACTGCTGTGCTACGACGTGCCTACGTCGTTGTACGTGTTATTACTCTTTTGAAAGGCTCGCTCGCAAGCTATAGTAGTAGTACTAGTAGGAGCACTGTGTATCAGAGATACTACTGTTACTGTACAAGAGAGAGAGAGAGAGAGAGAGAGAGAGAGAGAGAGAGATGATGCACCGCACAGCTAGCTAGCAGCCTCTATCTCTGACGGACGACACACGAGGCATACGACGCACGTACACCGGCCACTGCGGCGCTGCGCACGCGGCACGCCACGTACAGCCCACTGTACGTTCTCTAACAACGTACATGCCGCTAGGATTGGATTGATGATAGGAATTGCCCAAGCTACTGTAGCTAGCAAAGAAGGCGGCCAGATCGAGTAGGGAGGCGCCGGGCCGGGGCCGTGTGTCGCAATCGCAACCTGCAGCTAGCCGAATTGAATTTTCCTAGCCTATAAACCGAAACGTGCAGCTAGGTTGCAGGAGGAAGACGACGCCAATTACTACGTACAGGGCCGGCCGGCGTGTGCATGATGGTTGACGAAGGCGCATGAGACAAACAACTTATTGGCATCGCCAACCCCTCGCTGCAGCTGGGTGCTGCATGCGTGTGTGTCTCTCGATCTCCTGATGAGTCACAGGAGTTGTTCCGCCGCGCGACGCACGCACGTATGTTAGTACGCATGCAGAGCCACAGCCTTCAACTGCACGCCTACACGTCCCGGTCGTCACGCCTAGCTCGCTGGATCGCTCATTGGCTTGGAAGGTCGATCGTCATCATTTGCTTTGTCCATGTCATCGTCGTCGTCGCCCCGGCCTGCAGCAGCAGCCAAACCACAAAACCAGCTCTTTGCGTGCATGCCTTTCTGTTCGTTCGTCGGTTGGTTCATGTATTGTGATCGATCGACGGCCGGCCCCCCAGGCCCCATGGCCGTACGTACTGTACGTAGGAGTACGTACGTGTTTACCGCACCTACTTACTGCTGCACTCAAAGCAATGTACGGATCGGAGCATATGGCCCTGATGAAAGCATATGCATGCAGCAGGCCACAGATCGAGACGCCTTTGCTTTGAACAACAGAGATACTACTCCCACTAGCTAGCTACAACACCAGCTGTTTTGTCAAGCTTTATTTGCTGCAGCGACGATAAGACTGCTGCTAAACCATGCATGCACGCCCAAAAGCGCAGCACCGTGAATGACAGCGATCGATCCCCTTCCCCCGGCCCTTTTCATCAGTCTGTCTATAAGCTTGCGCGCAGGACATGCATCATGCTCACGGCGTTAGTTTTCCTCACCTCATGCATCGGCAAATAAAGCCGGTCAAGGGAGGAGAATGAGTGGATGCCTCTCCAGTGTGTGTGTGTGTGGTGGGGGAAAGAAACATGCAGCCGGGGCCCTTTTCTTGCTTGGATCCCCTCGGTGCCTTTGCAGCAGCTTGCCAACGCTTTGCCTGTGCCGGATTTCAGAGTTTGCTCCCAAACATTCCCCCTACGCTAGCTTTACCAGTTGCCACCACACACCACTGATGGTCACTCATTCTCTTTGCCCGAAAGGAAAAGGCCAGGCTACGTACGCTCCTATATGCTGCAGCCACTGTGGAACCGGGATCACGCCATGGCTGCCTAGCTCTTTTCCTCGTGGAAAGGCATGCCGCGGCTGCAGTGTATGCAACCTGGGATTTGCTTGCTGTTGCTGCTGTCGTTTCTTGAGCTCTCGGCAATCGGCATTCGCCATCGAATAAAGGCCGCGCGCGCGTGGGCCACGGCCTCGGCCTGCTAGCATGCAGCCCCCCCCCCCCACACACCCAGGGCCCAGCCTGGGCCTCCCCCTGCCGGGCTGCCGGCCGCGCGCCCCCACCCTGGTCACGCACGCAGACACGGAGCGCGGATCATGCCGCGACGACGCCGACGTGCCTTGCCGCGGCGACCCAGGCATCTGCGCTGCGGCTGTAGTCTTTCCGTGCGCGCACGCAACGCATCACACACGCACGCGTCGTCGCACACTTGCAACCGCGCAGGAGGGGCCAGCGCCATATGCTGCTGCGTGCCCTGCCATTATGAGCCGCAATCCTTGCAATGCATGACACTGTGCTGTGACACGGCATGGTTCCTTGTTGCAGACAAAAGGGTAAAGATTTGCCCCCGGCCCACTGTGTGTCCCTAGAATGAATCAGATAGCTAGCTAGCTAGACTAGAGTGGTCCTCTGTCTCTCTGTCTCTGTCTGTGGGAGTTGCAGTTCTTAAACCTGCTTTCTTTTTTCTTCTTCTTCTTCTTCTTTTTCTTCTTCTTCTTCTTCTTCTTCTTCTTTAGGACCGAGAACAACGACCAGAGGGGGGTGAATGAGAGCCTCAAATTTCTCTCGAAATATTCAGGTTATTCTTCCCAAAAACCAAACCCAGTTGTTGGGTCCCGAGCAACGCGAGCGGGGATTCAGACGAAATCGGAGAAATGAGAGCTCACCGGCAGTGGAAGAAAACTCACTGGAAACCCCAAAGACCAAGTTCTCAATCTCTATGAAAAAGAGGCAAGAACCTAGGCAAAACGGGCGAAATCAGCAAACCAACAAAGGCTTCGGACCAGTTCAAACTGGACCACCGGACCAATGACGAGTGGTCCGGTGGCTGGTCCGACGCTCTCACCAGCCGAGACCAAAACGAGCAGGGAGCACCCGACCTCCGGACGATCTGCTCCGGACTAGTTCGATGCCACCTCCGGACCAAGGAGAGTGGTCCGGTGCTCACCCTTCCCACTGCCGAAAACGAACAGTAAGTACCCGACCTCCGGACCAGACCGTCGGACGGCACCGTCGGACTATGCACTCTGGTCCGACGCATGGCCGACTCTCTCAGCAGAACCACCGGACCACTTATCAATGGTCTGGAGCTCAAAAGCTGAGTAGTCCGGAGCTAGGTCCGACGCCCTTCGCTGCTTGACACGGCTGAGGTCAAGACCACCGGACCACTTGCTATGGTCCGGAGCTAGGGGAAAATCGTCTGGAGCATAGTCCGACGCTCACGAGCAGAAAGTTGTTCTTCGCGAAAACGGATTTCTCTCCGCCAAATCTTCCCAAAACTCAACCAAATGATCACCAACTGCAATCAAACTTTGTAGGCATGATCCTAGTGTAGTTGGGGAGCTATCCCGAAGAAATCATCGCTCAATTTGGCTTAGAGCAAAGGGAGGAGAAGAGATTTGGGGAAAAACTTAAGAACGAAGAACACCACAAAGAAATCGCCCGATCTGTGTGCTCACAATGTTTTAGGATAAATCCTTCGGTGCAAAGATGCTCCTTGCAAGCACGAACAACTTGGTTCAAACGGATTTAGCAAAGCTACTCCCAACAAAGAAAAATCATATCGGGAAAAAGAGAGAGCAAAAAGCAAAACGCGAAGAACACAAGCAAAACGGGGACACGATCAAGAAAGCGAAGCCACCATGGCTTACGGAGGTTACGGCCTCCGATTCATCGCAACAAACTCAAGTTCTTACAGAGGTTGGTGAAATCAACCTAGGGATCTCATGAACTAGAGAGAGGGTAGAGAGAGAGAGAGTTGGGGCAAATGATTAGTGTTCAAGAGATGGGATAAGGGATACCCCTTCACCCCCTATTTATCGGGCTTTGGCTATTTCCCAAAGACCCCCCTAGATACATGAGTGAACTACCTAGCCTAAGCATTGCAGTCCAAGCTCCGGAAAATATCTCCCGCATTTTGAATGGACGACCCCGCTTCCTGCCAAGAGTTGTCGTCGCCTCGACGCAACCTCCAGGATTCCGCCACGTGCCATCTCCGCTTCCTCGGAAGCTCCACCCGGGTTTTAAGGCCCAAACCCACGAAACCCGCCACCGGTAGCTTTCGGCTCAACTACCAAACCCCGAGTTTTGAGGTCCAAACTCGGAAACCGTCCTCCAGTGATTTTGCGGCCCAAACCACCAAACCGCTCGACTCGAGCCACCTTGTCCTCGTCCGGTCGGACTTCGAGTCCTCTGAGCCTCCGCTCGACCCGCTCGTCCGTTGTCTTGACACGGTCGACTCGGTCTACCTCTCTGTTCTCGCACTCGCCGGTGCCAGTCACTAGCCACCACAGCTAGTCCGCCGGCGTCCATGGTCCCTCAGTCCGAGCCCCGCTTCCGCTCTTCACCGCTCTCAGTCCATCGGCACGGCAAGCCTCTACTCGATCTTCTCCACGCCATTGACCACTGTCACTAGGCATAGAACCTGCACACCACAAGCCGATAGAGAGGCACACATTTGCTTTCACAAAAAAGTTAGAAGTAAACGCTAAAACTGAAACACTGATTTGTTGGTCAATCACTCATCATCAAAACTGAACATCATGGATACATATCAACCATGTGTTCGCATCTTCTTATAGGAGTAAATCTGTAGCCGTGTTCAGCCTGCTAATCGGCGTAGTTGCTTTGATTTAAGCGTGTGCGTTACGGGTATGCTTTGTTGAGTACTCCATCATTAGCTAGGTGATAGTATTTAGTCATGTTTTGGATCCTTCACTAGTCAACAGTCAACATGCATGGATCCTTCTTGATCCTTCAAGATTTGTTACTATTAATGATATTCGTTTTTAAACATGTTAGGATTCGAAACAAAAAATCTTTACAGATGCACTTGGACCACCACTTTCTTTTATAATTGACCATATAAAAGGATTTACACACTAATTGTCCATATAATTGGACCGATTATATATTGTTGATCAATGTTTGTCGCATTTCTTTTACTTTGTACAGAAATCCTAAATACTAGTATGTATATGCATACTAAAACCGAACAGGGGCAGTCCTTGATAGCTACTTATATGCTAGCTCGAGTCAGATCTTACGTGCGTTACACTTGTGACCTATGACTATGACAATGACTCTGCTTCGAGTGGTGTTGGTGGTGGTTAACTACTAGGCTCTCACGATGCAATATGTGCTGTCTTCAGCTCAAGGACATGGTGCTCAAGTTCTCCGGCTCCAGCAAGCAGTGCAACAAGGGGACGACGACGGCCGGGACCAATCATCATCAGTCGTCGTTCAGGAGCAGCGGGGGCAGCAGGTACCGCCGCCCCTACCCCAGCTTCATCGACGACGACTACTACCCAAGGACCGCATTGGCAGGGGCAGGCGCAGGCGCCGCCGGTGGTGGGGCAGATGCGCTGGACATGACCAGGAGCAGCCGCCGCAAGAGCCCCGGGAGTAGCGGCGGCTGGATTCCGAGCAGGGAGGCGGCGGCCGGCGGGGACGATGTCATCGCTGTGGAGGACGCCGCCGTGCCCAGGGAGTGGACGGCGCAGGTGGAGCCTGGCGTCCAGATGACCTTCGGCACCATCCCCAGCGGCGGCAACGACCTCAAGCGCATCCGATTCAGGTGTGTACATGTCGTCGTTAATTACGCGGCCACTGGATGGAGAATTCTCCATGCTCGATCATGTTATTGAGCTAGATCATTGATTATTCTTGCAACTACTAACTCCTAGCTGTGTCGTCCTTGCACATGCATATACTACTACGCACGTCGTCGTCGTCGTCGTCGTGGTAGCCGGGAGATGTTCAACAAGTGGGAGGCACAGCGGTGGTGGGGCGAGAACTACGACCGCATCGTGGAGCTGTACAACGTGGTGACGTTCAGCGGCCGGCTGCAAGGCTGCTCCACTCCGGTGTCCTCCGTCGACGACTCCGTGCTGGTCGGTATCCGCATCTCTACACTGCGTACACAATGCATCCATTGTTTTGATCCGCTTACAAAGTGTTGGATTTTGGATGCAATGCACGCACGCAGAGGGACTCGTCCTACTCCCGTGGAGGCTCGACGAGCGGGGGCAGCCCGATCGCAGCGCTGCCGCCGCCACCACCGCTACCGCCGGTGGCAAGCAAAGAACCGTTCGGTCGGTGCGCATCGTTGAAGGCAACGGCGGCGTCAGGGTCCTCGTCGTCAGCACCGTACGCGGCCGCACATTCCACCACCAGGGCGGCATATTGCTTCCCGTCCGCGGCCGTGCCCGACCCGTCGGACCACGTCTGGGCGCACCACTTCAACATGCTCAACTCAGCGGCGGCGGCGGCCGGCACGTCCGCGATGGGCGGCGGCGGGGGCCCGTCGTCCTACGACCCGTCGCGCGCCACCACGTCGTCCCGGGACGAGGCCTCCGTGTCCCTTAGCAACTTCAGCGACCTGGAAGCCATGGAGACGATCGAGGAGGACGAGCCGGGCGTGTGCCTCACCATCCGCGAGCTCGGCGACGGTACCCGCGAGCTCCGTCGCATCAGGTTCAGGTATGTATATATGGCACTGATCAGTCATCACTGACTCACAATAACCAAAAATCCTTCTTGCTTGCTTGATCACACGGTTCATGCCATGTCTGTCTCATGCATATGTCTCTGTGGTGTCGCATGCAGCCGGGAGAGGTTCGGCGAGGAGAGGGCAAAGGTGTGGTGGGAGCAGAACAGGGAGAGAATACAAGCTGAATATCTGTAGTAGAAAGCGATCAGATCAGACAAGAGCTGATGCAATTTTCAGGCCTGACGGGATAATCAAATATGTTTGGGGGGATAGATTAGGGAGATGATACCGCTATACATGGTGAAAAGAATGTGAAGTGGGGTGAAACTGTGAAAGTGAAAGAAATGGGAGACGCTACCTGGCTTTTGTTACCTAAACTTAAACTAATAATAAGGTTGTACATTGTTGGTACCGTGTCTGGTTTTAAGTTGCTTTGTGATGTACATATCATGGTTCCTTCGTTGGCTTAATTTGTTTTTAACTCTGCCCCTTCCTTGCGGGTTTACGTAATAAGTAGTGCAGATTTTGTTGTGGTGAAAATATAGGGATTTGCTAAATTTCAGGTGTCTAAATTTTAGTTTTTATTTAGGTGGTGATTATTATATATATTTTATACTAAAATTCTATTCAATTCGTTGCAATTTTTATAGAAATAATTTGCAATATTTGGTTCTGGAATAAAAAAAAACTTGTTAGACAAAACGATAAACATGACAAAATCTTTTATATGTTGACACAAAGACAATTATTTCTCTACTTAGATTTGGACAAAAGTTTGATATGTCATAATACAAAAACAAATAAAAAATCACAAAAGTGAATATATTCATGTACTATTTGTTAGTACAAGAGTATTGTTTACAATCTTGTTAAAATTCATGCATATGAAATATAGGAGAAGTGAAAATATATAGTACTAGCAAATTGGAGTGGAATTTGTAGTGCAGGAATGGTCAGGTCTAGACTCTGGAGCACAATCAAGATAATGAAAGTGTATACAACCCTTTAGTTAGTTTTGGTGATTGAATGGCAGCGCTAAAAATCTAATAAGTTTGCTTAAAGTTAAATAGAAAATTAAGTATATTGCATATACTTGATGATAAATGTATCAAAGGTTTAACAAGAAAGCAACGTTGATAGTATTTCATATAGTGTTCAAAGGAAAGCCGAAACTTAGTTGAAAGCTTATGAAAACAAACTAATTCAAGAATAAGACAACCATGCAAATGGTAAAATATCATTTTTTTGTTGTGTCCTCCTTTATTAATAATTATTTTTAATAATTATTTATATTTAACTATGTTTGTATATTTCTTTAATAAGACAAGCGGTTAAATTTGGGGTTAAAAATCAAATGTTTTCTAGTTTAGGATGTAGGAAGTACTTGAGTGTTCGTGACTGTTGAATTTTCATCCGCATTTATTCGTTTCCCAATGAATAAGTGTATAAATGGAAATAGAAAAACTATTTTTCGGTCTGTTTCCGTCCATTTCCATCACTACTTGTAACTGTATTCTTTTTTTGTCACAAAAATGCAAAGCATGTGTTCGTCCAGCGAAGACACAAGTCACGCTAGGCCGCTGGGCCACTGGACATACAGCCCAAACTAGTCTTGCAAAGCCAGCGGACACCAAAGCCCAAGAAAACGACAGGTCCGCAGTCGCTGCGCCCCAATTGCAACCAGAGTACCCGACCCTCCCCGCGCCGGCGTCCGGCGATCGCCGGCATCGGAGCGATGGATCACCCATCTACGTGATGGATCCGCCAGCGCCTTCTCTGAGGCCCCCTGCGGGCGATGGGGCACAGCCATCGGAGCCGAACCGGCAGCGACCAAGGTCTGCACTCCGTGGTGCCCTCGGGGTGGCTTTCCCCATCGCGGTATCGTTCCTCTTCTCCTTCCTCGTCGGGCTCGCTGGGCTCGCGCTTGGTGGCCTCTCATCCACCGCATCGGTCTCCATGCCCTCCACCTGCCGCGTCCTCTCCAGTGGTCAGTCGCTACTCCCTGCCCGATTTATTTCCGTAACTGCAGCTTGTAGATCTTAGTGTTTTGTTAAGGTTAGCGAAATTAATACCGCAAATTAGCTGTTATGGGATATGCTCCAAGAGCTTACTGCAAATTTAAGCTTAGTCGTCTTTCTGATGTAGTACATTTTTTTTAAAAATTCGTCTGGTTTTACACAGTTCAGAACTTCAGATGGTGTGAGCTTGCTATGTTAGCTAGTAAATTGTTTTGCACTAGCTCTACTAGTGCTCTTCTATTAGATACTGAAGATTTCATTGTACCACATATAGTATGTTTATAATGCGATTGCTTAGCCTTCCATTTGTTTGATGAAATTGCACTGCTACATATATACCATTTGTACTTGATGCTTTTGCTGGTACATTGTATAGGTGTTGACCTCAGGTCATCAAAAGTTTGCGAGCTTGGATTATTGAACTATAGAGCTAAGCATATCTTCTACCCGTCGAGTAAGAGAAGATTCCGCTGCCATGATGATTACTACTGGGCTTCAGTTTTACAGGTTACAATTTGTGCTGTAATTCACTTCCATGGTTACATTTGTAGGAAAACTTCGAAAAATGTTGTTAAAGCTGATGATTGGCTAAAATTTATATGTTAAATCCAATTTTAACCGGGTATAGTTTGAGACCATTCTCACTCATTTCCTCTAGATTTAGTCTGTACAATGCTTTTGTTTGGTTGACAAGGTTGAAAAGTTATGCATAGTTTCTAGTTTGTTTAAATAGCTTCCTAGATATACAAAGAAACAGAAAAAAAAATATTTTCATGCTGTGCATCAACTTTTAGTTTTGCGCATCCTGTTAACCAACCATACTTTGTTTATTGGGCTTGTAATATCCATGAAGGTTTGCGATATGTGTTTATTTGACTCTTGTCATTTGTGTTGTGAATTGGGTTGTAGGTTGAATACACAGAATATTTTTCTGGCCAAGTATCTTATGCAGTGGCAGAGGCCCCGAAAGAGGCTCTTCCTCATAATTGTCGACCTGATTTTGGTGCTGCATGGTCAACTACATTAAAGTTCAAGGTATTTTACTATGGGTTATCTAGTTCCTTGTAATTAGTATTGACTTCTACGTCCTAACGCACTATAAAAGTGCTCTAAGGTTTTCTCCTGTTTTCTTGCAAATCTTCAGTTATGCCAACACATTTTGTTTGAGTGATGTTTTATTATCAACTGGCAGTTCAATTTCCGCATTGCCATTTCATAACCCCCTTTATTTGTAGGTCAATGAATCGTACAGTTGTAGATATATGCTAGGTAGTAACAAGGCTGATATTCATTCGGACAAACTATTCAATTGTACTGCTGAGGAACCTTCGACTATGGAGCTGCTCAAAAGGATACTTATACTGTGAGTATCATGCTTGCTCTCAAATTCTCCTGTATCAGCTACTTGGTTACTGCAATATATGATAATGCTGAGCTAATTCAAAGATTACTTGATCAAGCTTAGATGGCTAGAATTGTATAATCTGTTTGCTAGTTTATTTCTGTAGTCTCTTCCAGATTATTTTTCTAAATTATTACTTTATCAGATGGGCAAAAGTTAAGTATGCTTGTAGTGCAGTTTCACTATGTGTATTTTAAGTGAAACTACCTCCAGTCAATAATTTGTAATGTTCGGACTTCGGACATCCCTTTTTGGCCTATAGGCTAGTACAGTTCTCCAATCGAGAACATGCCTAGAAGGAGTGCTAGCAACTTATTTGCATTGTTTGTAGGCCTATGCTAATTACTGGCACATCTGTACTTTTTGAAAATGGTTCCTTGTTCTCGTTTAGCTGGATACCACTTCTGTTTTCCATTTCCTTCTGGCTGACTTTACATCGAAATGTTATAGGTTCTCAGAGATGTATGTGTCAGAAGATTTCAGTTCAGAACGAATGTTTGGATATGTAGCAGCAGGTGTTGTGCTCGGCATGCTGAGTTCGATGTTCATTACAGTCTTATTTAGAGGTTTCTATGGATTGTTGCTTGCTGCTGCCAGGTGGGCTGTGAGGAAGCATAGCATCAGAGTATTTGCCAGTCGGTTGAAGCGTGCCTGTCTTCTTGTTGCCTATGTATCTGCTGTTGGCTGGATCACCTTGCAGTATAGCAAATTTATCGGACTGAAAGAACTTTTGTCGGATTCTGAACTCATGGAGAGGTTCTTCTAAACTGTAGATGTATTCACCGGTGTATATTGTACTTGTAATGCCATTGTGTTATTTAGGAAAGGGTTTTCTCTCTCTTTTGATATGAAATCAATCCTCTGTTGTACGTGTATGTACACAGCAACACTGCTGCTCTGTCACAAGCTAGCTGACGACCTGACGTCACAGATGATGTATCTTTTTCCTTGGAAAATGGAAGGAACTGCATGTTGCAAACTGCTGAGACTGATTCCATTTGATCACCAATTCCATAGACTTGCTTGAGGTTTTGCCCTTTTCTGATTCTGATCTGGCGGCGTTCCAAATTTGCTGCAACTGCATCTTTTGTTCCAAACAACGTGTTTCATTGATCTGTTCATCAAGCATAGCTAGATAAACATCGCAGTTAATCTGGCAAACCACTAACGAGCACTTTACTTCTCTGTTCATTACAAATTTTGAGCACGCAACGTGATTCGGCACGATCTCTATTCTAGTGAGGTGGAACGAACTGCACTGAAACCTCTCGGAGTGTTTGTCCACTTGTCCTTTGTTCCGAGGTGGGGAAATGGGCAATGTCTTCGGGGGTGTCCTTTCGTCCGAGGGGCGTGTTTGCTGCTACTGCTCCATTCATCAGGCTAATTGTTGCGACATGTCTAGAAACCTTTAGACGAGAGCAATTTCACAGAATTTCCTTTAGTGCCGAGGAAGAGCAATTTCACTGAATTTTCCTAAGTGCCGAGAAAGATCCCACCAGCTCTCCAATTCGCGTACACCCGCCTCAGCTTGACCTCTTATCCCTGTCTGAATGGAATCTAGTGTGCGTTCCTAACTTGCCGCACCTGCACGTGCTGCACCTTTTCCGTATTCGGTTGCCATTTTTCCAGCCACGGCGAATGGTCAAGTCACCGCCGGTCCGGCCATCCTGTTGACCTCCAAAGGCGGATGGCGGGCGACCATCAGCCGCGCATCCCGTGGCGTCGCCGCACGGGGGCTGACGTCCTGGACCCGTTCGCGGATGGCTGCCTCGCTGGCTGTCTCGCGAACGGCCTCGGAAGCCGTCGAAGGTTCTTTCTGGCCCGGTCAGGGGCGCATCCGTTGGTGGCTTCGTCTCTATTGCTTGGGTCTCGATCGCATCAATCATGTTCCTGCACGGGGCACGGCACTTGGAGACCACGGCTCACCGCAACGCTGCACCGCCCCGGAAGCATCGTGTTGGGCGTACGGCAGACGGGCCAGGACGCGCCCGTATAAAACCCACCCCAACGGAAAGCGCCACCATTCCATGTTAACAGCAACAGCACAAGTCACCAGTTCCGTTCCGTCGCAGGAAGGAAAAAAAACTAAGATTTCTTGTCCCACAGGGCAGGGAGAGGAGAGTCGGCTGTGATTAGTTGATCACCATTCACCAGACGTCCAGACTCGAGATACCATGAGCTCTCGTATGGCCGGGGCAGCGCTTCTGCGCCACCTAGGCCCACGCCTGTTCGCGGGCGAGCAGGCCGTGTCCGGCAGGCTCACCGCGAGGGGCGTCATGCCCGCGGCCGCGAGGCTTCTCCCCGCGCGGATGGCCAGCACCGCCGCGGAGGCTGCCAGAGAAGATGCCGGCGCAAAGCGGCACGGCGGCACCGAGAAGCAGGAGGAGGAGGCAGCAGGCGGCGGGCAGAGCAAGAAGAAGGCCATCGTCAGCTACTGGGGCATCGATGCGCCCAAGCTCGTGAAGCAGGACGGCACGGAGTGGAAGTGGACCTCCTTCCGGGTGAGTACTGCACATTTTGCAATCAATCACAGTTTTGTTCCACGAACGACGCTTCTGTTTGCATGATTCGTGATCTCTAAACTGTGACTGACTGTGCTGTGGTGCAGCCATGGGAAGCGTACTCGTCGGACACGTCCATCGACGTGAAGAAGCACCACGAGCCAACGACGCTGCCGGACAAGGCGGCGTACATGATCGTCAAGTCGCTGCGGGTGCCGATGGACCTCTTCTTCCAGCGGCGGCACGCGAGCCACGCGCTGCTGCTGGAGACGGTGGCGGCCGTGCCGGGGATGGTGGGCGGCATGCTGCTCCACCTGCGCTCGCTGCGCCGCTTCGAGCACAGCGGCGGCTGGATCCGCGCGCTGCTGGAGGAGGCCGAGAACGAGCGCATGCACCTCATGACGTTCCTCGAGGTCACGCAGCCTCGCTGGTGGGAGCGCGCGCTCGTGCTCGCCGTCCAGGGCGTCTTCTTCAACGCCTACTTCGCCGGATACCTTGTCTCTCCCAAGTTCGCGCACCGCGTCGTCGGCTACCTCGAGGAGGAGGCCGTGCACTCGTACACTGAGTACCTCAAGGACCTCGAGGCTGGCGTCATCGAGAACACGCCCGCGCCCGCCATCGCCATCGACTACTGGCGCCTCCCCGCCGACGCCAAGCTCATGGACGTCGTCACCGTCGTGCGCGCCGACGAGGCGCACCACCGTGATGTCAACCATTTCGCGTCGGTACGCACTCTCTTACACTACACCTTGCAGCAGGATTCATTGTTGTGATCGACCTCCCGGTTTGAGCTAATTTGTTGAATTGTGTTGGTTGATACATTTGGCAGGACATCCATTACCAGGGGATGAAGCTCAGGGACACGCCCGCGCCGCTCGGTTATCACTAACAAGCCGACGAGGGCCTGCTGCTCAATTCAGCAATTTCACACATTATTACCCTATCGTCAATCTTAATATTTTTGTGCTAACCAAAGTTGCTTAGGAGAACGATCAGGACTGGGTTGCTACTCGGAGTAGCTTGTATACTTTGTACATACTATTATTGAAGATATTTGCAATTACAATACATGAGTATAGTGTTGAATATTTAATCATTTTTTAACATGCTAATAGCCACTCTTATCAAGATATCTATAGCACACATAACCGAGTACACCAAGTGAATTGAAGGTTTAGGTTGTACTCTTAGCCCGAACCAAACGCTAGAGACAGCTGATGGGGCATCATCACGTGGGGGTGTTTGTTTCCCCACATCTAAACTTTAGACCTATCACATCGTATATTTAGATACTAATTTAGAGTATTAAATATAAATTAATTACAAAACCTATTACACATATTGAGTCTAATTTGCGAGATGAATCTAATAAGTCTAATTAGTCTATTATTTGACAATGTGATGCTACAATAAACATTTGCTAATCATAAATTAATTAGGCTTAATAGTTCCGTGTCGCTAATTAGTTTACTCCCATGTAATTAGTTTTTTAATTTGCTCATGTTTAGTCCTCCTAGTTATCATCTAAATGTTTGATATGACACGGTCTAAACTTTAATTAGACGCCGGATCAAACACCCTGGTGACATTCTCGAAGTAGTTGATCTAGACTCGATGTGGGAAGCGGTCGCCGGGAAGTAGATGGAGCAGTTGTTCATGTGAGGATAGATGGCCGCAACAGTTGGATCGAATTGCTGGGAACATTAGAGCAGTCACGGTAAAGCTGGATAACGAGTCAGCTCGGCTCGTTAAGGCTCGTTAGGATAACGAGCCGTTATCCTAAACGAGCCAGAAAGTCAGCTTGGCTCGGCTCCTTAAAAGCTCGCGAGCCAGGTATAAAAAAACCACAAAATGTAATATTTTCATTTATCTAAAACTTGATAATAGTAATAATATAAAAATAAAATATCTAACCGTCTTAAATTGAATAAAAAAATAATATGTGTTAACATATATGCTATAGTATACTAATATACAAAAATTAATATAAGTTATGCTACTTTTTTCCTTAAAATTGTGGCTCGTTTGGCTCGCGAACGGCTCGTTATAGCTAACGAGCTAAAATCTTGGCTCGGCTCGGCTCGTTATCGCGAGCCGAGTCGAGTCGAGCCGGGCCAGCCACGAGTCGAGCGAGCTAACGAGCTTCGAGTTTTTCGTCCAGCTTTACCCGTGAGTCACGGGTCAGGGTTTGGGCGCCACCGTCGGGGCGCTGGGCCGAGACTCCACTGCCGGGGGCGCCGCCGTTGGGACTGGGGCATGAGGTTGGGCCTTGGGCCTGTCGTGGAGACGGGAATCGCTCTTAAAAAATAGAAAAAGAACTAAGGGTACTAATTTTAGTCTCTGTCCATTGTTTTTCTAAAACACGCCTAGACGCATAATGCATTAAGCAGAGGAGTTCGTTGAATCCGGAGTACGGGGACAGTAACGTTACCGAGGTCCAAACAACAAAAGGTACAACTCTGGAAGAGAGCATTTTATAAGGGCTAAGAGACATCCCAGAAAGCACGGGGTCGAAGAAGCTCCCTTGACTCATTGTAGGAATCTATTTTGTCGAACAAGAGAAAAATAGCTTAACTTCACATTAATCTAAAAATGAAACAACTTCACTGCTTAAGCTGAGCTGTATTATATATAGATGGCCATCGGGCCGTGCCAGCCCCGCCCGGCGGCCCGGCACGGCGTCGTGCCTTACCGGGACACCGGGCCAGCCGTGCCGTGCCTGGCCTTCGGCCCAAGGCACGGCCCGTGGGCCATTTGACCGTGTCGTGCCGCCCGTTGACGTCGGGCCGTGCCGGAGGCGGGGAGGAGCCGAAGAGGCGGCCAGGCGTCGAAGCGTCAGGCGGTCGCCCTCACCGGGACGCCGCGCGCAAGGAGGCGGGAAGGTCGGGGCTGCTGGCCGAGGGGTGGCGCGTGGCGGCGCTCCGGCCTAGAGAGCAGAGCCGAGCTATGGAGAAGAGCGCCTGGCGTTGCTCCCGCCGGCGAGCGCGCGAAGCAGAGGAGCCGATGGCAACGAGGACGAGCGGAGGTCGGAGGAGCGGCGCGGGGAGCAGCTGCGGCGGCGCTGCGCAAGGTCGACGCGAGGAGAAGCCGCTGCGCGAGTGCGGCGACTCGAGAGTCGGGACTGGGGAGGGCGCGAGGCTGCGCGAGTGCGGCGATTCGGGAGTCGGGAGGAGCGGAGGAGGAATTTAGGGTTAGGGGATGGATGGGCCGGTTTCTTTTACTGGGCCATTTCTTTTTTTAGGGGGCACATTCTCCACCGGGCCGTGCCCGTGCCGTGCCACGGGCCAGGGCGGCGGCCCAGTGTAACACCCGAAAATTTGAATTTTTAAAATAGATTGAAATTGGGTTAATTTTGAATTTTTTGCTCATGAAAATGCAGGAAAATAAAAATGTTTTCATCAAATTAAAAATTGACCTAGGGTTTAGCAACCTTTGCTTGAGCATTCATGCCTCTGCATTATCCTTTTTGTGATGCTTGGTTTTGCAAAACTCAAAGCTTTTCAAAACGGTTTAGAAAATGGTTTTCAAAAAAGATTTAAGAAAATCTTTGAAAACAAAAAGAAAAGGAATAGGATCAAATCCTCTCTTCCTCACCTTCTGGCCCAACCAGCCTAGACGGCCTGGTTCCCTCTCCCCTTCCATCTACATGGGCTGTTTTGCCTCGCCCCGGCCCGCGCGCATTTCCCCCTTCCCTTTTTCCTATGCGGCCCAGCGCGTCGACCTGCCCCGCTCCCTCCCCTTGTCTCGCCGACGCGATGGTCCCGCGCTGTCAGCGCCTTCCCCCTCCTCACGCCGCCGAGCTCGCTCCGTGCTTTGCCACCACCGTAAGGAGATCACCGAGCTTCGGGACATTCTTCCGAACTCGCCTAACCTTCTTTATCCCTCTGCGTTACTCTCAGGTGCTCGGCATACCGTGCAGAACAACTCCGCCCGCCTCTGCTCGTCGCCGGCCCACACCGTACTCCTCCGTTCCTCCCTATCGGTACAGGTGAACTCACATCTCCTTCACCTACCTCCTGGAACCCTTCCCGAGTCCATTCCGGCTCAAACCGCCCGCACCGGCGTGGAGCAGAGCTCCCATCCCCGGCGTTCACCGCCGGGCCACTGTTCCCCCGGTGGGGAATCCATCTCCCTCTCCCTCCATCTAATCTAGGCCATTGGCCTTAGATCCAACGATCCCTAATCCAAGATACCCCTTCGACCGGTTATCTTGCTAAAGAGCCCTTGATATCTTAAGTATTTAACCCGCAGTCCACGGCTGGGTTTAAAATCCGATTTTCTCTTTTGTTTTATTCCGAAACTAGATCTACCTAATTTACAAGTTTACCTCTATCCAGCATGTCTCCGTCTTTTCTATCATCAAATTCATTGTTCCCTAACTCCATCCTCTTGTTTGGAGTTTCCCAAGAATTCTTTTATTTTGACCCTAAATCATTCTCTTGAGTCCATCATTCATAAAAATATCTCTAAAATCTTCCGGGCAATTTTTCTGGCTTTTTCAGAACCTTTTCTCATTTTTCTATGAGCTTAATCTAATTTTTAGATGCTCCAAAATATCTTTTCGTGAGCTCCAAATACTTTATTTAGGTTGATAATATTCCAAAGTGTCTCCGAGAATTTTCCCAGAATTTTTGGAGGCTTCGGAGTATTTTTCGTGACTTAAATATTAGTTCTAGACTTTTCTGGAATTATTTTATTCACGAAAATAATTTATTCCGAAAATATATAATAAACATCTCAATTTCCCAACAGCCCTCAAAGGCCATGTGCAATAATCCTAATAAATTTCAAAAGTCCATGCTTTTATTTACTAATGAGCTTTTATGTCTAATTGGTCCATTAGTAAATGTGGAAGTGCACAATCAATTAGTACCATATCGCCAGTTGATGAACATGTAGGGAGTTTTTCTCCATGTCTATCAGCTTCTTGCCAAAGCACACCACAACTACCGCAAGAGGAGCCCCTAGTTTGGGAAATCTCTAGTGTAGTAAATTATAGTTTTCTCTCTTCCTATCATATCATTGGCGGTCAACTCCGGCGAACTCTCCGACGAGCTTTTCTGGTGCTACAAGGTTCGTCTTGTTTTTCTCTTCGTCGTAGTGTATCCCTTCCATACAAAGCGGTTTTCACGTTTACGTTTTCCCCTCTGGAAAGCGTATTCTCTTTTTAGATCTGTTTAATTCGGTTTTAAATGAAAATCCCTATTTACAGATTTGTCATCCGATTTCAAAACCCTATAACTTCTTTGTTTTTAATCCAAATCAATCCGTTCAAGTTGCGTTAGATTCGTAGTTTTATGCTCTATCCAGTAGTATAGTTTTCATCTATGTTAATTACTTTTGAAAATCAAAGTAAATTAATTCTTTTAATGCTTTAATCTTGCCCTTTTCAAAATCTTGTTTAATCTATAGTTTATTCGTTTTAGATCCGTTTTGTCTCGTTCGAGTTGCGTTGGTTTCGTAACGATAAGATCTACTTGTTAGTAAAAATATTAAATATGTTTTATTCTCTGAAATAAAATGATAATTGATTAATCTATATAATCAATGGTTTTCCAATTAAAATCAATTAGGGTTTTCCACCTCGGCTTTTCATAAAACAAAACATACTTAGTTTAATCTTGTTTTTACAAAGCAAAGTAATGTGACTTAATTTAATTTGGGTATTTCTCTGAAGTATCCAATATATGATTTTTAAATAAAATAAATGAAGTTTAATTATCTTATAAAAGCTAATCTTTCGGTAGTCGTTTCTTTTCCTTTATAGATCCGATTAGCGTTATTCTCGCGTCTGCGTGATCGTAGCAATACGTAGTTTTCTTTTAAACCTTTTTCGTTGATTGATGTATTGTTCTAAAGTAGATATATTGTATGCTTTGTATGATTGTTCAGATGCTTGTGTGGTGTTTATGATCTTGTCCAATCGGTGAGATTTACGTGGAGATCAAGAAGAAGTCATCAGAAGATCGAGAATCAAGTGAAGAAAGGATCTAAGAGTTTAAGGCAAGTTTAACATGGGATCATCCTTGTTGTCCTATTCACCATAATTCATCTAGTCATGATTGCATGTGTCTCAATTGATTCCTATTAGATCTATATCATAGCTTTGTTATCCTTTTACCTTGTCACCATGGGTTACTATTGCATATGGGTAGATCTGCTACGCTTTATGATCTATGAGAAGAATCTTGACTAATGATATATGCAACGATGAGATAAAATTGACTTTTATAGCAACATGGAATAGGACCACACTGTAGGGCAAAAGCTGGGACTTAAATGCAACCACGAGTGCTATATGGCTCTGGCTTTAGTTAAGTATGAAGTTTGGACTAGCATGCTTGTGGTTCGTGAAAGGCACCTTTGCCGAGCTGGTTATGGGGTATAGCTTGTGTGGGGACCTCTGCGGGTGGTACCATCGGGGTGTCCCATATACCCCTTTGCATTGGGTCCGTAGGGTCCGCTACATGCTAGAAAGAGCTTTTGAAAGACTTCATAGTGTACCCTGCCCGCTCACCTTGGCAGTGTTTTGGGATTGGCCGTCCCGGGCATATGAGTTACACGGCTTGTGGGTAAAGTGCGTAACCTCTACAGAGTGTAAATCTATCATGATAGCCGTGCTCACGGTCACGAGCGGCCTGGAAAACTCACAATGTTAGTAACTCCTGTTGTTGAACAACTTATGATGGTAAGTTCGGAGATATGATATATGAGATTGTTTCATTAATGATCATGTAGTTACCAACTGGGTTAAGCATAACTAAAGCTAATTGTTGTTAAAACTTGACCAAGTTAAAAGCAACCGCAGTAAGCCAGTGTCAGCCTTTTGAGCTTCATAACCCTGTGTTAATCTTGCTGAGTACTTTAAGTGCTCACCCTTGCCTTATCAACCATATCAAATTGCAAAGAGCCACAGTTAAAGGAGTTAGGCTTGTGATCAACCAGTCAGTTGTCCCTGTGAAGTTGGAGTCTTCACCTGAAGTTCGGAGTTGTCTTCCCGTTGTTCGCTGTGTTGAGGTTATCCTTTGACTTTATATGTTATGTATTTAAGTATTGTCTTTTGATAGTTTCTTAATTTGTGGCTATATGTGAGATTTGACTTCCTGAGCTCACATATGGTGTAAATCTGGTTTTGTTCTTAAAACCGGGTGTGACACCCAGGCACGGCCTGATGCCTCGTGCCGTGCCGGCACGGGCCCTGTGGCTATCGTGCCGGGCCGGGCCAAATTCTCGTGCCACGGACCGTACCAACGGCCCACGGGCTGCATGGCCATCTATAGTATCATATGGTGTCTAATTATTAGAGAGAGAATCCTAGGTCCTAGAATTTTGTATGGTATTTATGGTCGATCTTCGGTAACAATCTCCAATATTTTAGGCCTCATAGTTTATGCTTTCCAAGTTTGTCAAGAGCTAGTACTATCAAGCATTTTCTCATTTCCTTGCAACTAAAAATAATCGGAGGAGCTAATTAGTTACACTCCTTTGTGCTAAGTTCTGTGCATGCACCTGTGTTGCTAAAAAAAATCCCCCCACCCCCCATAGCGAAGCTGATTATAGTAGCCCTAGCAATAAAGCCGAAAGGTCAAATGATGCATACACATGGTGTGTAACGGTATTTTATACTCCGTAAATCTAACCTTTTCCTAGATCTTTTGTCGAGCCATGTGCAAGACCATAGTATATACTGTACTATCAATCAAGAATAGAGAGGCTAGCTGTTGGAGGATGCACTTAGCCGCCGGTTAGTTGCACCAGTATAACTTTTTTTATGTGTGTATTATATCATTGAAGGAATTCTGAATTCTAATAATTGCCTGCTTGGCGTGATATCTTTTTAAGATTCTGCGCGCTACGATAGATCCAGATTCTACAGCCAGCTTGTAGGATAAATTTTTTTCCTAAGCAGGCCCGTGGAAGTTTCTGACTTATTGGTGTCTTTATTAATAGAGGTGAAAGTGGTGTGGATAATCCTCCGCTCCGATCCGTTTCGAATCCGAATTTTAAGGATATGGAGAAGCGTTTTTCAAATCCGAAAGGATATGGATAATCCGAATCTGACTACATGCGGATGCGGTGTAGGATATGATATTGACAAAATCCGATGGATATGGATTATCCGATAATTGAACATGGATTATCCGATGCTTATAATAGGATAACCGAATATTTTAAGGAGCCTAAGCGCAAGAGTACAAGTCAGTCCAACTCATGACACTAGCATTATTATATTGTAGTGCATAATCATAGTTATTGATTTATTTTCATTATTTTATAAGCATAAATGTCATCTAATGAATTGTTTCTCATCTTAAAAAAACAACATGTAAGTACATATTATCCGACTTAGAAAAGTCCGCTTTCACTCCGAAATCGATCCGAATCCGTACCATTTCCGACATCCTAAAAAATCCGTTTTTTATCCGAAACCGTATAATATCCGACCCGCTCCGAATCCAATTTAAAAAATAGGATTAGGATACGGGGAAGCTATTATCCGCTCCGATCCGATCCGATCCGTTTTCATCCCTATTTATTAATCACCCGGTCGCCAGGCGCTGACCGACCTGCCATTGGCCTCTAATGGCCAGAAGCGGATGGTTAATATGGATAAAATCGGTGCTATCGAATGTGCCAATTTACACCATGATCGCCGACAGGCTGCCTCAATGGGCGACAAAGGAAATTGATGTAATCTGTCGTCGATTCTTGTGAACGGGTAAGGATGGGGCAATGAGGGACAAATGCATGGTTGCTTGCCTTTTTTTATTATTATTTCTGTTTTCTAAATATTTTAATTAATTAATAATTACTTAATTATTGTATGCATTTCAAAATCAACTGCTAAGATTTATTTGAGATCTTTTACCTATGAGGTAATGGAGGCATCTTAGCAACTAGCAAGACCCATAAGAATTGTTTGCTGAATGCTGACACGTTTTTTTAACGTTGATGTGGTTGTTGGTACTTGGTACACACGGTAGTCGCTGACGGCTGACCTGTTGCCACTTGTTTGAACAATAATAGAATACGAGAATATGCCGCTACCACGATGGCTACTTGTCGTGTTCCGTTTGGTCGGTCAAATAGTATGGCACAGAGCAAGTAGATGCCACCTCATCGCGAAACCACCTCGCGGCTGCGCTACTCCATCAGTCCTCCTAGTTTTGAAGCTTCGCTGCCGCCCGCCCGGGCGCCGGTCGTTCGTTCATATGCATGATTCATGTACGTACGCACGTGCAGCCATGGGACACGTATAGAGCGGACACGTCGATCGACATGAAGAAGCACCACGAGCCAAGGGTGCTGCGCGACAAGCTGGCCTACTGGCTGGTGAAGTCGCTAGTGGTGCCGAAGCAGCTCTTCTTCCAGCGCCGGCACGCGAGCCACGCGCTGCTGCTGGAGACGGTGGCGGCCGTGCCGGGGATGGTGGGCGGCATGCTGCTCCACCTGCGCTCGCTGCGCCGCTTCGAGCACAGCGGCGGCTGGATCTGCGCGCTGCTGGAGGAGGCCGAGAACGAGCGGATGCACCTCATGACGTTCCTGGAGGTGGCGCAGCCGCGGTGGTGGGAGCGCGCGCTCGTGCTCGCCGCGCAGGGCGTCTACTTCAACGCCCACTTCGTCGCCTACCTCGCCTCGCCCAAGTTCGCGCACCGCTTCGTCGGATACCTCGAGGAGGAGGCCGTGCACTCGTACACCGAGTACCTCAAGGACCTCGACGCCGGCATCATCGAGAACACCCCGGCGCCCGCCATCGCCATCGACTACTGGCGCCTCCCAGCCGACGCTAGGCTCAAGGACGTCGTCACCGTCGTGCGCGCCGACGAGGCGCACCACCGCGACGTCAACCACTTCGCATCGGTACGACGCTCGATCTCTGGCTAGCTTGCAAGGATTCACCTGCGGTTTTGTGAACCAATTTGACACGTCTCAATTCTCTACTAATTAATCGGATTCTTTGGATTGCAGGACATCCAGTACCAGGGGATGAAGCTGACGGACACGCCTGCGCCTCTCGGCTACCACTAATTAAGTCAACGTGGCTTGCTGCTACTGCTAGTTTAGCCATGTCGCCTGTATTATTACGGGTCGGTCCTGATGTTAGATTAACCTACTACCTTGTTTGTGATCAATTTGTCTGCATTATCTATTTATTATCTGTTTGTAAATAAATAATTATATGTTTGTGTCACATGCTAATCGAGTATGATTTACTGAATCTAATAAACAGTAATCGGTATTTTGTTCCATGTGGTTTGTCGGCCTGTAAATACTGGTTGGGCAATACATTGCCAGCTCACTGTATTAAAATGGGGAAGATGATTATCCAACAAAAAAACATGGGATTCAAACTGGGATAAACCTATTCCTCCATCCATGATGAGGCGATTCTTTAAATTAAAACAAGAGTGAAATATATCATGTTTATCGTTCACGCTTCCATTTAAAAGAGTATGGGACTGTTTGATATTTCTCCACTCCACCAAAAGCAGCCCCGCTCCACCGACTTCACCGCGGAGTAACCTAAAAAAGCTGGAGTTTCTAGAGTATCCTTTGTGCTCCATAAAAAGACTGAAGTAAGCCGTCAACTTCACCTACAAATTAACATCCAAATTGGCTCTTTGTGCCCTCTCTTTCCCCGTTTCTTAGCATGTGCTTGCCCAAAACTCAATTCCATTACCATTTCACTTTCACGTTTTGGATGGATCACCTAATTGTATCATTCGGTATGAAAACTTAGTTTTTGAAGATTTTCATAGTACTATATATAACTAGTCTATCAGTTCTCACACATGTTACAATCTTTAGAAGACAAACATTATATGTATTAATATGATTAATTTGAGGTCTCCTATTAAAATACAAATGTTAGATGTATCAATACAACATTTGTTAATTGAATTAAACTTATAAATTATTGATCATATGATTTTTCATTCACATTCTTAATTTTTTTTGTCCTTTGCAGGTACCTTTGTGTATCTTTAATATACATCTTGTTGTAGCCCAAGTCACATGAATACAATGATGATATGAATATAAATTTTAGTTTCGTCTCATAACTTAAGTTTCTTTTAGTAATAGGTTCCTCCTATTTCTTAACCACCCGATTAGCCAAACAGATGACTCTCATTTTAAGCGTCATAAATTTTTCTTAATAACATGTCTAGATACATAGCAAAATATATGAAGCAAAAATCAAAGCGACTTATAATTTAAAATAGATGAAGTATAATTTGGAATGGAGGGAGTAATTTTATCTAATGCAAAAAAAAGTTGCCGAACACAAAAGAAAAACGTCCTAAATTGGCACTGTTTAGTTCCATCACGAATCCAAAAATCCACAATCCCAACTATTTTGGATTTCAAAATCCAAAATGCAAAATATTCCAGTGGGTTGTTTAGTTCCAACTAGAATTTGATTTATTTTATATTCCAATGATTGGGATTGTGAGGATGACACACAAACCAATGTAAAGTTTGACTTATTTTGGCCTTTTAAGTCCAAAATTCAAAATGGAGAATGAACCATTTTTTGCTAAATTTTTTGGGTGGTGTTTAGTTCCATTTTATAAAATGAAGAATCAAAATCCAAAATATTTTGAATTTCATGGGGAACTAAACAGGGCTATAGAGTAGTTGCCTCATTTGACCAACGTGCTGTTGCTGGTCTTGGTCTGAGTCTCTGAGATCGCTGGAAGCTGAACCGCTAGAGTACGTCTTTCTTGGTCCACAATACAAAACAACAAAACGAAACCGTCATGTAGTACCGTTTTGCTATGCTTTCTTTGTATTATACTCCGAATATCCGTATATAGGCTAGTTGCTAGTACGTACAGTTCGTACTACCGTGGATATGATCCATGCATATTGTGGAGAATGGTGTGAACGGAATATATTCCACTGAAACGTTACAAAAATAATCCCGTTGACGAACTTATTAACCAGTTTTATACTTTTATTCACAAAACATCTAGTGAAAAAAAATATAATAAAAATAAAAAATCTTGCAAGTTTTGCTTGTCTTACTGAGAGATCTGATGCGTGTACCAATTTCGCATCACAAGTAGATAAGTGCTGCACACACGTGAACCTAAATGACACAGGCTGTTTCCAAGTTCCAACCATAAGAAGAAAAAAAAAATCACGGGCTAATTAAAACCATTCGACTTGGAGAAGAAGAAAGGCCTTCCTGGGTTTCTGGAAGCCCGGGGAAGCAAGACACCTTCCCCATCACTGACGGGGCGGACCCACCAGTCCTATATAAAAGTCCTCCCCAAAACATCCGCCTCATTTCCAAACTGCAACGAAACCCCACGTCTAAAAAACAGGTGGCCCACCAACGATTCACTTCCCCGATCTCAGGCGGCGGCGATCGCAATTCGCAACTTCTCCGACGCGGCGATCACGAGCGATGATGAGCTCTGGGGCCGGATCCATCCTCCTCCGCCGCGCCGGCTCCCGTCTCTTCACCGCAGCGGCGGTCTCTCCGGCGGCGGCCTCGCGGCCATTGCTCACCGGCGGCAACGGTGTGCCGGCAGTCATGGTACGCCTGATGTCCACGTCCTCCCCTGCCGCCTCCTCGAAGGCGAAGGACGAGGCAGCCAAGGCCTCCAAGGAGGGAGGGGACAAGAAGGCGGTGGTGATCAACAGCTACTGGGGGATCGAGCAAAACAACAAGCTGGCGCGGGACGACGGCACCGAGTGGAAGTGGACTTGCTTTAGGGTACGCGCCCTGCCTTCTGCCTCGCTTTGATCGTTGTTCAGTGTATCTGCCCTTTGCAGTTCGTCCCGGCGGTGGGTCGATTTGCGCTAATTGTGCATGATTGATCTGTTGTTTTTGTCGCAGCCATGGGAGACGTACACGGCGGACACGTCCATTGACCTCACCAGGCACCATGAGCCCAAGACGCTGATGGATAAAATCGCCTACTGGACCGTCAAGTCGCTACGCTTCCCCACGGACATCTTCTTCCAGGTTCGTGCACGCGCACAATCCATTGCTCTCTCTGTTAGCGCGGATGATCAGTTCGGCGTTTCTAATTAGTTGGACCACTAAATACTGACTTCACTAGTACATGGCGTGGCATGTGGGTTAAGTATAATAGCTCCTGGATTTTTTCCCCATGTGCTCCTGCTTTCTGGGAAGTCGCAGTTTGTATTTGCAATTTGCAACGTGGATGAAATCGAGTAGTAGTTTACCTCGATCACTTTGGGGAATCGATTTTATATTTAATCGACGAAGGTGGATAGTGACAACTGACGAGGACATCAGCAAACGGATCTATGGCATGGCAGTCCAGTAAAATACAGGCTTGCTAATATTCGTTTGTATTAACAATTCATCTTTTTAATCTGCCTTTTAGAAGAAGTTCAGTTCGTAGATGGATGTGCAAATGATCTGCCTATTTAGAAAAGTTGTGAAAGGTCGATTATTCCTGTCATGTTGTAATCTGACCCTGTGAATGGGGGGCGAATTGTCTGCAGAGGCGGTATGGCTGCCGGGCGATGATGCTGGAGACCGTGGCAGCGGTGCCTGGGATGGTGGGCGGCTTGCTGCTCCACCTGCGCTCACTCCGCCGCTTCGAGCAGAGCGGCGGCTGGATCCGCGCGCTGCTGGAGGAGGCCGAGAACGAGCGCATGCACCTCATGACCTTCATGGAGGTGGCGAATCCGAGGTGGTACGAGCGCGCGCTCGTCATCACTGTTCAGGGCGTCTTCTTCAATGCCTACTTCCTCGGCTACCTCCTGTCCCCGAAGTTCGCGCACCGCGTCGTCGGCTACCTGGAGGAGGAGGCCATCCACTCGTACTCCGAGTACCTCAAGGACCTGGAGGATGGCAAGATCGAGAACGTCCCCGCCCCGGCCATCGCCATCGACTACTGGCGCCTCCCCGCTAACGCCACGCTCAAGGACGTCGTCACCGTCGTGCGCGCCGACGAGGCTCACCACCGCGACGTCAACCACTTTGCATCGGTACGAATACTTCCAAATTCCAATACCAGCACCTCTGTTTTTCGTCGGAGACGTGTTTATATGCTGTCTATGGGATTGGTTCTGAAGCCTAAGTTTGTATTTGCTTGTGCCGTGCAGGACATCCATTGCCAGGGCATGCAGCTGAAGCAGTCCCCTGCGCCGATCGGATACCACTGAGGCTGTTTGTGCTCCACTGAATTTTGCATCGCTAATAAACAAATTGAGTGTTTGTCTTTAAGGGAAAGAAAAAAAATGCTTTTGAGCTATGAGTACTACTACCTCGATTAGGATGCTTTTTAATCAATTGTTTGAGAGTGAAACCTTGTTATGTGCGACTCACCGTCGTCTTTTATCAGAGCAAGCTTACTCTGCATATCTATGTACATATCTTTGATTGTGACAGGTGCCTTTCTGGCGTTTATCGTTTCCTGAATTTTCTTTGTTGTTCATGTCAGCTGAATTGGGCTCTCTGATCCGGAAAGTACAATTTCTTCATAGCTCGTATCGTGGTTGTATCTTTGTTAGCAGTAGGTAGACAGGGAAGGGAAGAATTGGGGTAGGTTTAGACCAACAGCAAAGCAAAGGCGAAGAAGATGAGAGGAAGGTTTATAACTTTTCTGAATGAATATATCTCTGTGTCTCTCTCATATACTTGTGGAAAAAGTCCTTCTTGGCTATATAAACCGTGACTAGTTATGAAATTGGTCAGATCAACCCGCTAGCTTTTATGATATTTGAAGGGATTTAGACATTTTTTTGGGGTGGCTTAAATATAATAATGTGTGCTCTCTCTCTACCTGAATCTTAAATATATCACGTTCTATGCTTGAATAACAAGATATGTATTGCCTTTTGCTTGTTTGATTTGTATAACGAAATATCCCGTAGCGTTAGCACATGCAATGTGTCCACCTTAAATTTGGGTCCCAAGTCTGGGTCCCAAGTCTTTGCCACAACTTGATTTAATGAAACTTCGGGTCCCAAGTCTTTGCCACAACTTGATTTAATGAAACTTGTTTAGGGATGAATAAATTGGGTACTGGGTTAAAATTGTGGTCCAGTCGATTAAAATTGTTATCTATACATTTAATACGACTAGCATGGACAAACATATTAGTAATTGTTAAAAAAACATAGAGGTAAAACACTCTTTTTCTCTAGGAATTAACATCGTTACAACAAAAATGTCAAACATAAAAGAAAAACTTGAGACGGTGACATGCATAAAAGAATTTGATCGTCTTGGTACAATTTTTTTCTCTCACAATAAAACAACCAAAAAAACATGAGTCGCAGAAACGATTAGACGAACAAGTCGTGGTTAGATGTCAAATAAGAAATCAGAATTTTGTCAAATATAATTTTTTTTCTCTATAATCTACCGTAATTTTCGCTCATATCAAGATTCACCTATTAATCGAGAATTCACAATAGTTCCAGTGGATGTTTGGATGTAAGAACTAAAGTTTAGTCTGTGTCACATCAGACATTTGAATGTTAATTAGGAGGACTAAAATGAGTTAATTATAAAACTAATAGTTACATAGAAGTAGACTAATTAAAGATGAATCTATTAACCCTAATTAATCAGTCATTAGTCATATTAACTGTAACACCACATTGTCAAATCATAAACTAATTAGACTAAATCATGGATTAATTAGAATTAATAGATTTATCTCATAAATTAACGTCAATCTATATAATGAGTTTTATAATTAGTCTATGTTTAATACTCTAAATTAATGTTAAGTATTCGATAGGAGAGGGCTAAACTTCCTATACAAACGGGCCTCAGTTTCGATTTTCAGGGAATTCAACTCCTGCACGTCGCGGGCGGGCGGGTACGGATTGGGCCCAAACTTTAATAAAAGCCCAACAGGCGGCTGCTTTGCTGTACTCGAACCAAGGAAGGAGCCACTCAGCGTTCCCCGAGGGCCCCAAGGCCCCCAACCCGTGCGGCGGCGGCGGGCGGCGTTCCCCGAGGGCGCCGACCCGTGCGGCGGCGCACGACCACGACCACGACGACACGCCGCCCCCTCAAGACACCCCGTGCTGCTGGGGATTTTGATTAAAAAAGGAAAAAAGTGGGCACCCGTCTCTGAAGTCTGAATGCTATATGGATAGCGGTTCCAAGAAGAAGTCGACTAGACTCAAGGCTCTGCGCCTGCGGCTTCACCATCTGCCTCCTGTAAGTGCTATCGAATCTCCTCTCCTTTGTGGACATTGATTCTCGTGGAGACTGAGTTATATGCTACTGTATGTCCCACAGGATATCTTAGGTGATATATTGTCATGGCTGGAGTTCAAAGAAGCTGCGCGAATGAGCATACTGTCTCGTAAGTGGCGACGCCTTTGGAGATGCTACCCGAACCTTGTGTTCTCTAGGGAGACGATGTTTAGCAGTGCAATCAGTAGCCGACAAAAGTTCATCAGCAACGTCAACAGTGTCTTGCGTCAGCTAAGGTCTACCATTCTGAAAAAGTTTGTTGTTAGATTCAAGCTCCGCAAACGACAGGCCCGCCATGTTGATAGATGGGTTAGCTTCGCTGCAAAGTCGAAAACGAGGCACATTACCTTTGATTTCTCTCCGGGTTCCTGGGGCGATGACCATGACGGCAGGTATATCTTTCCGCTACATAATTTCAGCGGATCTAATGGCTCTTCTGTTAGATCATTGCGCCTCATGTTTATCTGCTTGAATCGACCACCTGATTTCTGTGGCTTCACAAATCTCAAGAAGCTCAAACTCGATGCAGTGTTGGTCCCTGGACATCTCCAGTGCCTGTTGCCAGAGTGTACCGTTCTTGAGTGGCTAAGCATCGTGCGTTGCACCCTGCATGGCTTGCAAACGTCGCAGCCATTGTACCGGTTGCGCTACTTACGCGTGCAACATTGTAACGGGATGCAGAAGGTTGAGATCCAAGCTCCAAACCTTGATGTATTCAAGTTTCACGACAGTCCAATGCCAATTGTGCTCAATGGATGCTTGGCCCTAGCAGAGGCGACTGTTGCGCTGCTATCATTGCCTGATTGTTTTAACTATGCCTTCACAGAGCTTCCAAGTGGTATTCCTCATGTGCGGAAACTCAACATGGAACTTGTCATGTGCGGAGACAGCAAGGTTTGCTCAATGCTAATGAAATTTTAATACGTTTTCATGTGCTTTAATTATAGATTCTCTAAATGACTTCTCTCATATATGATGTGTCAGATGCAAGAATTTACAAAATGCCCTACTGTGTTCTTCAACCTCAGGCATCTTATCTTGACCATAGAGATGTTTAGCCATCATGATGAGCACACTATTATTCGTCTTGTTTACCTTTTGGAGTTGGCTCCAGTTTTGGAAGAACTGGAACTGCATGTAAGTTATCTCTTTAGTAGTATTCTATTCATGGTTTCATTGAAATTTTTGTGTTTATATATATACCCGTCATAATGTTTGTGTATCATTCATGTGTTATGGTGGCTTAGCATTTGTATAACCCTTTTTTTTTCATTTTATGCAACGGAATACTTCAACTTTGTGAAAGTTTAGCTTTGCACTTCTATACTGCTATTGTGAAAATTGTCCACCATAGACAGCTTGCTGAATGTAATTGATCAATGATTGTTGAACACCACAGATCCAGATAGTAGGGCCTTTGGTACCATTACCCAGCAATTGATGCTGGGAGATGGATTGGGGAGATAGAGGAAAATGTAGTGATGGAGTAGGTGTTGTGTGGCCGTGTGGGCTTCTCAAGCCAAATGAAATTCATGGCAGTCTGGATTGGCAAAAGGGAATCCTCCTTATCATGTTTTTTTTTTTTTTGATTGTAAAGTCCACATGAAGCTTTTTAGGGAGGATTCAAAATTTTCTTTTGACATCAAAGTATTGCCCAAGTTTGTTTTGGGCATCCAATTTTAAAACCTGAAATATTTGACCATTGAACTATCAACATACTAGATAAATTTAGCCATCTAGGTGGTTGAAAAGTGTTTTTGTTTTAAAAAAATCATGACTTCAAAATATATGAAACTAATACCAAAATATTTCTAAAAATACAATCTATCAGTTGCCAGGTTTTTATTATTTTCATAAAATACAAAACTGCCTTTTCTTGGATTGGATTTCGCTTGCCTGTCTACTGTTCCCTTGTGTGTGCTCGTGATTGGTGTTTTGTATAAATGTTTCGCCGTATTATTAAGCATTCTCCTTTAGATGACCAAATTTGTCCTGTATTGATAGTTAGATGGCAAAAAAAAAGGGTTTAGGGTTATATGGCTGAAATAGACTTACCCTAACTGTTTAAGATGCGGCTTACTCTTAGATGAGAAATAATTCTGCTAGTTGCAATCTATGGATTATTACTAGTCCACATCCATATGATTTTTTTTTGGAATTATTTGTTTGCAGATGGAGTGGCATGGCCATGGGCAATTTATTGTGGAACTTGAGGACATACTGCCCCAGAGGCCACACAATCATCTGAAGGTGCTTAAGATGACTGGAGTGTACAGCTACAAGAGTCTGTTTGATCTTGTACTTCATATTGCTCGCAATGCCACTGCACTCCAGCACATGGTCATCGATCCAATGGCGAAAAAAATTATGTTCTCACTCATGATGAGGAAGCACAATTTGCAATTGGCTGGGGCCGGAAGATGGCGAAACGGCACTTCCAGGGAAAGGGGTTTGATGGCATCCTTACTATCTTGTAATGAGCCAATCAAAATATATAGTACTGCAACTGCAAATAATTGGAGAACCTATATTGTCTAATAATTTATTAAAGATAAAAGGTGACATGTTCTTGAGCTTACTGCCATTTATTTATTTCGAATTTATTTCTTGTGCTTATTTAATAAACATACGTTCTCGAAATATAATTCGTGGAGAATTTAAAGGAAGTAATTTATGCTGTAGATGTTTTGTATTTTCTAGATTCTTGGTAGCCCAATCAAGCCGCCTCTTTGTTAGCCGGCATTTATTTACTCTTATACGGTATCAAAAACGAAACCATGCGGCGTTTTGCATGGCTCGATTTCAACCTCTGTTCTTTTCGATGATGATGTCTACCGCGGTCAGGGAGGAGGGAACGAACAAGGAACAAGACAGGCGTTGCGCTAGTTGAGCGCCGGCACGGTCCGAAGGGAGTATTTTACACAAGCAATTGTCGATTAATTCCATTCGGTAGAACCAAAAATTGTGCAGAGATTGAAATTCCTCTAAATGATGACATGAGCAGCAGTCACAAGGGTACAGCATATTATGCTGTTTGGTTTGCGGTTCCTGGATGGCAGAGTAATCTTTGTCAAGGTTGCCAAATGAAGGCATGAAGCCTGAAGGATCGTGCCCAGGTGCCAAGCGAAAGGTTTCCTTGACGCTTGTTCGATGAACCTCACAAGTCTTTCTATATTACTTCGACTCTGCGTGTAAACTAAATTCATTGCAGATTTCTGTAGCATGGCCATACTACATCAAGTTACTAAACAGGGGGGAAAACTGAACATATTTGATGCACATCAACTCATCAAGTTACTAAATGTCTAGATATGCATATACCTTGAGTCTAGACTGATGCAGCTTTCTCATTGTCGTATCCACATTCTACATTATTGTAACATTCAAGAATTTGAAACAGTGCCCACATTTATTTATTCAAAAGCTTATTTCAGAAAATATAAAATTAGCAGAGAGTAAATGAAACTTGTAGCTGTGGGCATTGTTCAGCACCCACAGGGAAAAAATAATCTAATAGCAAAGAGTGAACTTCCCAAAACTGACAGCTTTGCGAACAAATTTATACTATCTGCTGGTTGATTTTCAATTCTAGTTCACATGCTTGCATTCCTCTAGAAGAGAGGTCATATCCTCCTTTAATATTTAAGTCTAGTAGGAGCGAGTCTTCAGTTTTTGGTGTGCATTTGACTTCCTTAGCTTCCTGACTTCCTACATGGTACAACTGAAAGCCTAGATTATGTTTATTGTTGTCATCCGACATAGTTTTCACCAATTGCTCCCTATTTTCTTTGCATACTTGAGTTGCATTGTCCATGAAACCTGATAGAGCTAAGTTGAAGTCCATGAGCTGTGATCTGGTTGATTCTATGCCATTGGATGCATTTGTGTCAAAGGAAATATTTGTTTGGGCTTTCTCTAGTATTGTCTTTAAATACTTCCCTTGGGCCTCAATTCGCATCTGCAGCTTCTTTTGCACCTGAGTACACATAAGAACTTGCAGTGTTTATATGGAACAAAGTTTTGGAATGCAAATCTCATGGCAATGATGTAAATCTATCTTACCTCAATTTGTTCTTGTAGTTTCCTTTGAACTTGAATTTGATACCTTAGTGCATCGCTAAGTGCTATTTCTCTGATTCACATAAGAAATGTGATACAAATGATTAGTTCAATCAATACAAAAAAGTTCAACCAAGTAAAAAGGGCCCACTGTAGTCAATTAACAGGCAAATTTGGTCATGTAAGTTAATACTGTACTTGTTTGTAACAGGTGAGGTGCTAAACATGTTTAGGAGAACTTTAGGCAAGCCGTATTCTGTAGCACTTGGATGCCGTTTGTTTGGTAATATCTACTGGTAGAAAGAATCCTGGTTTTGGATTTCGATTTATCCTGCTTTTGGTTACACCTCTGCAGTCCCACACTTGCAGCCAAAAAATACATGGTTTGATAATAAACCAATTAAGACTTTAATGACTCATGTCTGAGTTATTATGACTTGTGAGGATGGGAGTTGAGATTGAGAAATATTTGAGTTACAGATTAAGGTTCAGAGAAGAAATCCCCATATACTTGCTTGTATTGTATTGGTACGATCTTTTTTCATGGTAACATTTTCTAGCATATTCAGTTTTCTACTTGACTCAATGTGCTATATTAGTTGTAACAAATATCCCCCTTATGTTGTGCACAAAAGGCGGGTATATCAGTTGCAGAAATTTGTCAGCTAAAGGTAATTGCTAGTTACCTTGTGTTCTTTCCATCATCAGGAACACCAGGAGGATGTGCTGTAGTTGAACTGAGGCCTTGTGAGAAAACTCCTGATGACAGAAAGAGTGGAAGCAAGATATAAAGATCGTAAGAAAGGAACCCTTGCGTGTCAAATCCTGATGACAGAAAGGGAGGAAGTGCAAAGGGCTCATACCACCACTGGCAAGTTCCAGGCCTGTGTTTTTCTTGCCCTGTATTCCCAGTCTATACTTCTGTGCACATCAGAAAAGCCTCAATGTTTCAGTACAATGGAGCAAGAGAAAAGGAGGACATGTGTATGTGTGTGACTAGCAATGCTGAGGCAGTGAAGAAAGAGAGGTCAGACCTGGAGGTGGCTTTTTAGATGGTAAAGAGTGAGGCCTTTCGTGCCCATCAATCTGAGCACTGACTTGGGTGTTGCTTCTGTTCCAGGAAGAACAAGAAATGGTTACTCCACAGCATAGGTATGTCGTATGCTCAAGGAGGCAAAATTCAGATGAATATATAAGCTTGAAAAGCTAGAGAATGGCTATTCAGAGTTTCAGACTTGAGAGAGAGGAATATGAACTTGGCGTTTTCTAGCGCGTCGTGACGTTTTTTTTTCCAAAGGCGACTTTTGGCACCCTTTTTTTTCCAACTGCAATTTGGTCATGTCAATGGAATTGTAGCTGTGCCAGTTTAGGCTGTTCCAAGTTTCAACGCTGCAGCTGTCCTCTGACTATGCTCTAGTAGGCTTGAAACCTGACTGGAAAAAAAAATGCACACCGACAAGCACCAAACTACTAGCAAACTGCAGAGGGCTGCTCGGCTCGTCAAGCAATCAATCGCGCTGGCGTCGGACGGCGTCACCAAGACTAGCTAACACGGCCACACGGGCAACGGATAGAGGAAAAGGAAAACGAGAGCGAGGACTCACTGTCCGGGCCGCCGAGCCTGGTGACGGCGTCGACGAAGCGCTGGTGGAGTTCCGGCGTCCACCGCAGGCGCGGCTTGGGGTCCCGCGCCGCCGCCCCGCCGCAGCCGTAGCTCCCCTGCATCATGATCGCCGCTCGCTCCCTCTCCGGTGGCCAAAGACACTCAGCAGTCAGCAGCAGGAGTGAGACGAACGAAGAAACTCTAGCTTGCCCAAGACACGAGGGAGGAGACGAGGCCGGCCGGTGTAGTGTAATGTAACGCGAGCGTCGTGAGCACAGCTGCTGCAGAGGTGTATGTGAGGACAAGAGGGGAGCGAGAGGAGGAGCGCGGGGCGTGGCGGAGAAGGAGGAGGGCGTCATGTGTGTGAGGAATCTAGGACGGAGACGGACGACTTGAAGTGAGCAGCAGCAGCAGCTGGGGTGCAGTGCAGCCAGACGCAACGCAACGGCGCGAGGAACAGAACAGACAAAGCGGACGGGGGAGCATGGGCATCTCGCTCGCTCGGCCACGCCTCCAACCCGGGGGCGCCACTTGGCCGCCGCCCGCGCCGCGTCTTCATGACGGCCCGGGCGCCAAGACGGGGCGCGGCTGTGGCAACGTCCGCGCGCGCTGCACGGGCACGGTACTCCACCCCAATCAAAATTGGCAACAAGAAGTGTCCACACGCGGCTGGGACTTGGACGCGTCGGTCTTTCACCAGAAAATACCGTCTGATTCCTGGCGTTTCGTCGGATGCTAGGGGTCAGCGTGATGAACGGCAAAACGTTCAGACTGGTGGACAAGACAAGGAGAGGGGAAAATCGCAGGCAGACCACGTCGGTTTCGAATCTTTGCGTGGGGTGGGGTGGGAACCACCAAACGGAACGCACGGGTCGGGTGCGGGGCGGACTCAACGGCGAGTCCTCTCCAGCTGTGGCTATGCGGGAATATTCCGGCGGAGGGCGGCGGCGGCGGTGGCCTCCGGTGGGGCCCGTGGCGAGCGGGAGATACGGCGAAGGTGTCCGGCGCTGATATCGCTGGAATATTCGCGCCAGCTGTGGCTGCCGTGTTCCCGGGGTCCCCCGCAGGGCCCGGTTGGGGTCCCGCGCCCCCGCCCCCCCGGGAGCCGTAGCCCCCCGCCTCATGATGGGCCCCTCGTCCCTCTCCGGGGGGCCAAAAAACACCCGCAGTCAGCAGCAGGAGTGAGACGAACGAAAAAACTTAGCTTGCCCAAGACCGAGGGAGGAGACGAGGCCCGGCCCGGTGTGTGTAATGTAAGGGGGCGTCGTGAGAAGCTGTGCCGAGGGTTGTGGGACAAGAGGGGAGCGGGAGGAGGAGGCGGGGCGTGGCGGAAAAAGGAGGAGGGCGTCATGTGTGTGAGGAATTAGGGAAGGGGGACGGGCGACTTGAAGTGAAACAGCAGCAGCAGCTGGGGGGGAGTGCGCCAGGGGGCAACGCAACGGCGCGAGGAACAGAAAGACAAAGCGGACGGGGGAGCATGGGGATCCGCTCGTCGGCCCGCCCCAACCCCGGGGGGCCCCTTGGGGGCCGCCCCCGGCGTCTTATGACGGCCCCGGGGGCCAAGACGGGGGCGGGGTGTGGCAACGTCCGCGCGCCCCTGAGGGGGCCCGGGACTCCCCCCCCAAACAAAATTGGCAACAAAAGTGTCCACA
>CM039131.1:35949460-36032835 GCA_022036555.1 Microstegium vimineum
CCTCCAACGCGGCGGCCGTCAGTTTCTGGGCTGGAGCTAGCTACCTGATGCCCGTGGTTGGCGCCGCCATCGCCGATTCTTACTGGGGCAAGTACAAGACCGTGCTCGTCGGCCTCTCCATATCTCTCGCTGTAAAATCCTTTGCACGACCTGGCAATTTGGCATTCGCATTCTACGCAGGCAGTTGCTTGATTGTTTCTCTGACGAACAAGTGAAAGCAGGGGATGGCCGTGATCACCACATCGGCTACGCTGCCGTCTCTGAGGCCTCCGCCGTGCGAGAACGGCACGTCGTACTGCGCCCCGGCAGCTCTGCACCAACGGCTGGTGTTCTTCGCGGGCATATAGCTGTGCGCCATCGGGATCGGCGCGGCGAAAGCGACCATAGTCTCGTTTGGCGCGGAGCAGTTCGACGACGAGAACGGAAAGAACGTGGCGGAGAGGGAGAGGAAGGCCTCCTACTTCAGCTGGTTCTACGGCGTGGCCAACCTGGGCCAACTCACCTCGGGGACCCTGCTGGTCTGGGTCGAGGAAAAGGTCAGCTGGGGGCTCGGGTACGGCGTCTGCGCGTCGTTCGTCGCGGTGGCCGTCGTCGGCCTCGCCGCGACGGCGCACGTGTACCGGCTCGTGCCGCCGGTGGGTAGCCCCTTGAAGGGCGCGTGCCAGGTGCTCGTCGCGTTCGCTCGAAAGGCGAACGTGAGAGTGCCTGACGATGCTGCCGAGCTGTACGCGGAGGAGCATATCAAGGCGTCTCTGCTTCGACCGCCTCGCGAGTTGCTAGAGCACACGGCCCAGTTCAGGTGCCTGGACAAAGCTGCGGTTGTCACAGGCGCGGACTCGGAAGACGGCGACCCATGGAGGCTGTGCACGGTGACCCAGGTGGAGGAGCTCAAGACGCTGCTGCGGCTGATCCCGATCTGGCTCACGTCGGCCGTGTACTTCGTCGCCAACTCCCAGGCGCAGACCACGTTCGTGCAGCAGGGCACGATGACGGACTCCAGGATCGGGCGAGGCGCTTTTTCCGTCCCGTCCGCGTCGCTGACGTCCATCCAGACGGTGTTCGTGGTGGTCTCCATCGCGCTCTACAACCGGGCCGTCGCGCCCGCGGCGCGCCGCTTCCTCGGCCGCGCGGAGGCGTTCACGCCGCTGCAGCTCATGGGGCTCGGCCACGGCGCGGTGATCGCCGCGGTGGCCCTCGCCGCGTGCGCCGAGGCGCGCAGGCTGGGGAACGTCAGGGTCGGGACAGCGCCCCTGGGCATTGCGTGGCTGCTGCCGCAGTACGTCGTGATGGCCGTCTCCGACGCGTCGCTCGGCGTCGGGCAGCTGGAGTTCTTCTACGACCAGGCGCCGGAGACTATGCGGGGCGCATCGACGGCGTTCTACTTCCTGTCGTGCTCGCTCGGGAACCTCCTTAGCTCGCAGCTGGTGACGCTGGTGGCGTCGGTTACCGCGACGGGAGGGAGGACTGGATGGTTTTCGGCAGACATGGACGATGGGCACTTGGATTACTACTTTATGCTCATTGTTGGGATCACCGCAGTGAACTTTGTCATTTTTGTTTACCTCACCAAGAATTACACGCCCAAAAGGGTTAGATAGGAGGACTCTCTTCATTAGCCAACTTGATATAAAATGATATATATATATATATATATATATATATATATATATATATATATATAGTTCATTGTCCAAGTATATATAGCTCATATATAAAAGTGCAAAATATAAATTTGTTTCTTAAGCTTTGGTGTTGTATTCTCAAATGATTGAGACTCTGTGAGCAGTTTATTTATTTCAACCGGACGGTTACAATAACTTCTAATCTCCTATAGGAGGCAATATGAAATGTATATATTTTTTATATAAAATAGGATAACAAAGAAAAGTTTATATAAAATGGGCTCCTGGTGTATTGAACATAAAGGGTTGCAAGCATAGTGAATACCACTTGGTCTGCCCTCTTTAGTTCCCTTCAAAATTCCAAAACTTTACATGATTCCCTATCACATCGAATCTTTGAACGTATGCATGTAATATTAAATATAGATAAAAAATATAACTAATCTTTTAAACCTAGTTACTTCATGATTGGACAATAATTACTACAAATAAAAGTGATACAGTGCTTTACATCAAATCTTTTTGGAGGACGAGCATGAAAGCAAAACAAGGAGGTATCATTTTCAATTACATCTTGAGCCTTGAGAGTGCTATCGGGCCTACATAAGGCAAAGCCCATTTAGCCATACATCTTCAACTCACTATGAAGCATGCACTCTAACAACAATAACTATGACCTTGACGCAACAACTGACTTCAATGAAGTTGTGCAGATCACATGGGGAGCCTAGTTTCACCTTCAGTGAGCTCTTCCCCTAGAGTTAGCCAATACCAATTTTAAATTATGGGACTGAATATATATCTATATTCAACCGTAGTGTTATAGACTTTTATAACTTACAAAGTTCTTGGTAAAAAAAAACATCACCTGTAGCACAATCGGTCACGAAACCTCTATTTATGACAGGAAAATATCTCCTCGGTGGAATCACTGGTCAAATTTCAAACCCTTATCCTAATAACGAAATAAAATATACCTTGTTAAAACCCAGAGGAAGTAGCACTTCTCTGTCACCGCCTTGTATATGCCTTTGCCATGCAACTGCCTACTCTTCTTTTCAGTCGCCGCCTACTTGTATATACCTCCTCACTTTTGCAACCGCCTACGTGTAGCGTGTTCTAGAGTTCATGAATAGATCACGGTCGGTGGCAACGGTCAAGGCACTATAAATTCAGTCCAGCGGTTGGTGAAGCGCCTGCGCTTTACGAATTTCGTCAGCTGGTTGTTGGGCTCGTGGTCGTGGGTCTTCAGTTCCTGCGTCGAGCACAAGAGAATCGATCACGGTGCCGAATTCATTCAAAATAAAACGTCACCGTACGTTACCGTAAAGCCAGTTAGACCAGAGATGCCCTTGTACTTACTCCGTACCTCTGTTTCTCCATCTCCTCAGCTTATCCACCAACCGTCTTAGGTTTGAGATCTCCAGTCAATGTCAGTATGGATCAGACTATCTGGGCAGGTTCAGGTTCAGAACCGTCTGAATACATGCGTCCGTTTTGCCCAAGACTTGGATTCAGTATTGCGGTTCAACAAACCACGTGTTAATTAAAACAATTACTACTAATAGTCATCGCCTTTTGTAAATTATATTATTCAATTAGCTAGATATCTGCATATAGGATGCATTTCATATTACTTAATTTCTCAGACGTGTTCAAAAGCACAGAACAGAAACCATGAGATGGTACATAAGACGAGACTGACGGCTGCGCTGACCAAGAGGGTGTGGTACTCGGATTGGGGATTCATTTTTGTTTCTTCAGCTAGTCGACTCAGTTATCTTTTATCGAATAGAATTGATATAGATTTCGAAGCGATAGTGTTTATTAAAATTGACGTAACGAGTTGACCCAAAACTAGTAGTATCACCGTAGTATGTCCGGATACACTGTTTTTTTCAGAGTTTTGGAAAAGAGTCCTGATTTTGCAAAGTTCTTTGAGCTCCACTTAGGACTTGTCTTTCCTAAATCATGGTTTTGCAAGTATCTGAAAGTCTCTTGATACCATGGGTTTCCAGAACTACAACATCTAAACGTGCTAGACCTCTTCTTTCTGGTCAACAACAGGCCATGAGTTCAGCAGATCTTTCAAAGTGAATCTTTCTGTCGATTATACTGATGGACCCTCTTTCTGGGACCTGAACGACTGAACCTCTCAACAATCCTCTCAACAACCACACAACAACGGTGCCGCCCTGCAGTCCAAACGCAGATATATTCAAAGGATCATATCTCTCGGATTCTGTATTTTGCCACGTGCTGTTATACGTTTTCCTACACATGTGAACACAAGGGCAGTCGGCAGGAGCACATCTCCTTAGTTTTGTCGTTATGTAGTATATAGTAGATCTCTTTACTCTATAAAAAATAAAACAAAAAGTCTCTTATGATATTGCCCTATACTCCTGACGTAAATGTACACAAAATTGGTATGAATCAAGTAAACTACTCTATCGTGGATAAACTATATCTGCGCGAAATAGCTTAAAGCTCACCAGGAAAAAGAAAGCCATCTTACACTTCACTGGGATTACCAGAGCATGGATTAGGTCAACTCTGACCAAGCAGATTAGCATCCAAGGTTTACCAGGGAGGCCTTCCGTTCCGCGCGCGTATCTGGATTCTGGAGAAGTGTTCTGGGATGAAACGGTAGGTGTAGAGAGTTGTTTCAGTAGATACGGGAGTTTGATGAATTCTGTTTAGTGTTTGCAGTTAAACTCCATGTACGTATGAGCATGTGTAAAATATACTACTACGGACTAGCAAAGAGTCAAACGACTTGCTGTGCTAGGCGAAAAGCAAATTGAACTAGTACTGCGCAGACAGTGACACGGGCCGGGGTTGTCTGTCCGTGCAATTCCTCTGACAATGAGCGCCGGCAAAGAAGAGCTGTCTGCGGAAAGAAGGCACACTGGCGCACCTGTAATGTTGGAGTTTGACCGTTATCTATCTCAAAGAAGCAGCTTTATTATGCTAAAATGTTGGTGGGGCGGACAGGTTCTTGCACTCTGTCGATCGTCATGCTAGCTAGCTACTGGCCGGCATGACTGAGCATGCATATTTGCACTGGTACTGACAGTATGATCTCGCCCTTCTGCATGTAGCATTACGTGGAGATATGATATTCAGTGCTTGCATGATACTATTACCTGTCAGCGTTATACGCAAACTAGGACTTGCAATTGTTCGAAGGCAGACAATAGTAATTACTAGTCTATACTCATATTGATCAGAGAACAATGCTAGTAGAGCGGTGGAGTTGAAGGCCACTGATTCTGGAACGTTGTCAGAAGGGAAAAAGGGAATCCTGTGATGAAGACACATCTTGGCATGCATTTCTTGCCATCTCGTGAAAGCTTTTCCAGCAGGAGTGCGTCGTACTTATCCCTGAGAATCCCCTGATGCTAACTTCGCATGCACCGGTCGACGGCGACAGTGAGCACGACTGTTGAGTCCTGGGCTAGCCTAGTAGCGATCGACAAGAGGCAAATTAGGCACGTTTCGCAGAAAGATCGGAGGAGTAGGCAGGAGCAGGACTCCATCCATGAAAAAGGTTACCACGGTGGCACGCCGTCTGGATAAAAAGCGCAGATTCCACGTCTGCACGCAAATATTCAGAAAAGTCTGATTGAAACGACAACGTATACGTAACGCCAGAGATAAATCGAGTAATCCGGCTAGCCCTCGCAGTCAGTTAAAATAATCTTCTTATTCGCATGGGCATGGCTTGCGTGCTGCGGACTAGTATTTCACGAACGTGCGCATTAGCCCTAATGCATGCGTGCTTTTGCGCTTTGCGTTTTTTCCTAAACAACTCTGCTTTGTATTTTGAATTGATCTCGCTCGACAGATACATACAGTACAGTACCGTATCGCTGGGACGTACGGTCAGTGTCAATGACGCCCGCCGATCTACCAGCTCCATCTCCGTGTCGCGTGCCGCGCGCATGGCGGGTGTCCACGCCCGAGTATATAAACCCGGCTGCTTGCGCTCTCGTTCATTCCCATCCAAGACTCGCTAGCTTCTCTCCGCACACGACCAGCGATCGCCGCGCTCCCGGGGATTTGCGAGCAAAAAGCAGAGCTCGTAGCTTCCCTTAGCTTCCGGGGGATCTCGGCAGCTTGCTTGCAGTTGCAGCGGAAGCAAATGGACGCCGGCGACGCCATGGAGAAGGGACAGCGCTCGCCGCGGTTGTCAGAGGTACGGTACACGGTACATCCACGTGTAAGCGTGATGGCTTATGGCAATTTTCAGTTTTGGGTCTGTTCGGGTTATCGTTTATGTGACTGATAAGTTGATTGCTATTTTTTTTTTCATTCTTGTAAAACAAAAATATTATATCATAACTGATAAGTCGGACTGATAAACCAAACGAACAAGATCAAGTCAGGCCAGTTTTTAATTACTAGACGCTAAAATAGTTACGAGAACAAAAATGGAATGCAAGGTGCCCAAGGTCTATTTGACTTTTTTGCCCAATTACCCAATAAATATATACGGATCGAGTAGTAACATATACAGAACCATCTGCAGAAGCGAGTTGTTGCGTACCAAATAACCAAAGGTTCAAGCGTGTCGGGTTTAGCTGCCAAAATAACGTCGTCAACTCGTCATTCGTTTGTACGCGCAAGATCATTAACGTGCGATAGCACGGCAGAACCAGAGGTCCAGAGCTTTTACTGTTTCATCAGGTAATAGCAAGTGGTTTTGCACGTACGGCCGGGGCTGGTGTCAACGACCCTCAGCCTTAGCCGAGTACGTTGAGCATACCAACTATTCTACCAAGTGTCCATCAGACAAGTGAAAACGATTTTGTGTTCTACAATATCCGAAAATCTCGACTTTTCAGATTTTCCGTTGAAGGTTCAAAAAGGTTGGTCAGAAAAGTGCACCCCTTGGGGCCCACCCCCGGTTTGAATGAACACAAATAGTTTGCCATACTTTTAGGGCAGTCCCAATGCAAAACTCTATCATAGAGTCCAAGACTATTTATTACCATTTATTTATTATATTTTACTGATGTGATATTATATTTATTGAAGAGAGAGGGTAAAAAAACAAGACTCCAAAGATAATAAATAGGTTTAAGACTCTATGCTAGAGTCTGCATTGAGACTGTCCTTATGTGTCTTATTATACATGACGAATAAATAACAATTGACGTTGATGATAACCTTGCTTTGTGCTGAGTTGTAACCGTGTAAACCCGGAAGTACAGTAGTACATTTTTGAGTGGCAGAAATGCATACGTAGTTCATATTTCTGACAGTCCGCACATACTTACAAACATTGCAGAGGGCGAGCCCAAAGCTTCAGGACGAAAGCCTCACGGTGCCACTCATTCAAAACAAGAAAACCGGTAGCAAAGCACCGGCAGTGGTTCTAGGTGAGCTTCAAGTCTCTTCGTTTCTTCAGACAGAACCACAAAGACATATATACTCCTTTCCTAGCTAAATGCTGACAAATTGAACACTGAAACGTTTTCTCCAGGATTCGAGTGCTTGGAGAGCACAGCGTTCAATGGCATTGGCACGAACCTGGTGGTGTATCTCGAGACCGTGATGCACGGCAGCAATCTAGCCAGCGCGTCCAGTGTCACCACGTGGTTTGGGACCAGCTACCTGACCCCGATCTTCGGCGCCATCGTGGCGGACACGTTCTGGGGCAACTACAACACCATCCTCGTCTCCCTCCTCGTCTACCTTCTTGTACGTGAGCATTTTCATATCCAAATCCTATAATGATGCTAACGTGAACACGCAACACGAAAACTTATTACGAGCATGTTTAATAAGCTTAACTGACTTTGCGACCTGATCGGCGGCGCGCAGGGCATGATGTTCGTCACCTTCTCGGCGTTCCTGCCGACCACCGAGCTGTGCGGAGTTGGGTCGTCGTGCCACCCCATGCTGGGCTCGCAGAACATCGCGTTCCTCGGCCTCTACCTCGTGGCGTTCGGCAGCGGCGGCGTGCGCGCGGCGCTGCTGCCGTTCGGCGCGGAGCAGTTCGACGACGAAAACGCCGTGGACCGGGAGCGCAAGATGTCCTTCTTCAGCTGGTTCTACATCTGCGTCGACTTCGGCATGATCATCTCGGGCGTCTTCATCGTGTGGATCCAGCAGAACGTCAGCTGGGGGCTCGGCTTCGGCATCGCCACCGCCTGCATCGCGCTCGGCTTCGGCGGCTTCGTGCTCGCCACGCCCATGTACAAGCGCCGGATGCCCACGGGGACGCCGCTCAAGAGCCTGGCCCAGGTCGTGGTCGCCGCGTTCGGGAAGGTCAGCCTCCGCGTCCCCGCGGACGCCGGCGTCCTCTACGAGGTCCACGACAAGATCGAGCAGCCCAAGATCGCGCACACGGACGAGTTCGGGTTCCTCGACAAGGCGGCGGTGGTCGCGGAGTCGGACCTGGAGGAAGTGACGAACGACGCCGCGGCCGCGGCCGCGGGGTCGTCGTCGTGGAGGCTCTGCACGGTGACGCAGGTGGAGGAGCTCAAGATCCTGCTGCGCCTGCTCCCGATATGGGCCACCAGCATCGTGCTGTCGGCGGCGTACGCGCAGCTCAACACCACGTTCGTGCAGCAGGGCGGCGTGATGGACATGCGGGTGATGTCGATCACCGTCCCGGCCGCGTCCATGGTGTCATTCGAGGTGCTCTGCGTCCTGGCGTGGGTGCTCATCTACGGCTCCGTGATCGTGCCGGCTCTCCGGGCCATCTCCCCCGCGCGCGGCGAGCCGTCGCAGCTGCAGCGGATGGGCGCCGGGCGGCTGCTCATGGCGTGCGCGATGGCCGTGGCGGCGCTGGTGGAGATGAGGCGCCTCGACGCCGCCGGCCGCGGCGAGTCCATCAGCATCGCGTGGCAGATGCCGCAGTACTTCGTGCTGGCCGGCGGGGAGGTGTTCTGCTACATCGCGCAGCTGGAGTTCTTCTACAACGAGGCGCCGGAGACGATGAAGAGCATGTGCACGTCCTTCGCGCTGCTCACCGTCGCGCTGGGGAGCTACATGAGCTCGCTCATCTACGCCGTCGTGGACGTGCTCACCGCGACCGGCGGCCGGCCCGGCTGGATCTCGGACAACCTCAACGAGGGCCACCTCGACTACTTCTTCTGGACCATGGCGGCGCTGTGCACGCTCAACTTCGTCGTCTACAGTGGGTTCGCCAGGAACTACAAGGTCAAGACAGTTGTGTCGTGATCCGGTCAGCGTACAAAAATGGGTCTAAGTTAGTTGCCCAATGACAGGCACCTATGGGGCACACATGATTTAATTTTAGAATTTGTCTGTAGAAACCGAGTGTCTCTCTCCTCTCGCACACGCTGGTCCAGTGGTCCCCCGCACCCCACCGCCACCCGCGCTGAGCTCTCTGGCGGTGGCCATGGCGGATCGGCCAGGCCTCGTCCACCTTGTGGATCCGCTCCCTCTGTCGAGCACCGCACCGCCGACCAATCATACACTAAGAAAAAAAAGACTATTGTTGACACAAAAAGCGTCAGGATTTGCGAACACCTCGGGCTATTACCCGAATTCGATATCTAAAGGTGTGTCAGTCGATTTGACCAGTTAATCGACAAGGACGATAACTAGAACAAGATCCAAACAAGACAACGACGATACGCCCAGATGTCAAGACTCAGACTTGATCAAGATAGTTAGAGCAGAGTTGAACGAGACAACAACGATGCGCCCGGATGTCAAAGCTCAGATTACTCCTACGCGGAACTTGCAAGGGCTTGACGAAGATCGAAGAGATGCAACCCGTCGAGACTTCAATAACTCGTAGATAAACTAAGACTAATGCAATAAAAGGGTAAATTGCAGTAAAAGTAAATAAGAGTAATACATTTGTTTTATGTATGATTTATCCTTTTTTCCACGACCCCTAGGTACATATTTATACCCCAGCAAAAGGAGTTGTATACAGACACGACCCATATCCTTCCTAAACAAAACTCCTATCTTTAAGGAAATAATTGACTCGCACAGGAGTCGGACAATGATATTTTCCTAAACAAATACTTCTATTTCTAAGGAAATAAATGACGCATACAAGAGTCGGACTCAAACTTCTATAACAATACTGGTATGAGATCACCAGTTTCCTTATGTCTTTCTTCGATGAAACTTTCCATCGGCAGACCTTCCAATCCGTAACTTCTTTCTATTGCCATCGACAACCCCTTACTGACGTCAACCGCCACGTCACCCTGTGCCCATCGACATCATCTCCTTATCGGTAATACTTCCCAATCGGCAACCTTCCACCTCCACTGGTAACTTGTCTTCACCAATTAACTCCTATCGGAAAGAATCGTCCAGCTTCCATCGGCAACAAACTTATTCCTTTCGCAGCAATCATTCTCATCGGTAAATTTGACCAATGACCTTCCGATGCCGATAGAAAATGGTTACCAATCAATGCAAGTATTAGCTCATTTGACACGTGCAGAAAAACGGTGTCAACACATGCCCCCCAATTTTGGAGTGTAGAATATTTTACGCGGCGAAATTTTCTCTACTGTAACCTTTCCCTCCAAGATACTCGCACGACTTTCTCGATTACCGCGCGTAGAAATCGTAATTTATCAACAAAATTTCGGGACTGTAGCGTGAACAGTTGTAATCCCAATCACATCTCCTTGATTGCCACGAACACCTATTGCATACCCTTCCATATTCCTGCTCAGTGCGAAGAAAATTCCAAAATACCCCTAACCAGGCTTATAAAAGTTACCACCATTCAATCTGTTTTTTACCCTAAACCTGCATTCACTTTCATTTGCCCTCATCTTCAACCTCGGCGGCGGCTCTGAAGAACAGTTCCGTGAACTCAAGCGACGGCGACTTCCTCAAGCAGAGCACAAACAGTTTCAATGGCGATCAACTTCGAAGTCCCCAGAGTAAATCCGCTCTCTTTTTGCTTTATCTTCTGCAAGTTTCTTTTTCGTATTAATTCCGTAATCCTTTTTCCTTTTTTTTTCCTTGATTTTTTTTCGAAACCTAGAAAATGTACAAGGTAGTAATCCCCATTGAGCAATCTAACTTTAACTGCCTGGGCCCAATGGGAAATCCCGATTCTACCAATCTGATTAATGCAGAGACCAACCGTATTCCCTTCAGATCCGAGTGCTTCAGTCTAGGGTTATGGAAAGATGCTTTCCATTCATGGCCCAAACCCACCAAGGGATGGAAGAACTGGTACCTCAGAATAATCAGAACACAACAAGTTTACTGGGCAGAGCGCAATCTAGATCAGTGTATTAGACTCTCTATTGCCGATATGGCAAAGAATGAGAATATGATGATAGCCGCTTCTTATTTCTGGTCCGACACAATGAATGCCTTTTTATTCAGACACGGACCAGCTACTCCCACCTTTGCCGATGTGCATATGCTTACCGGCCTCGATGTTTCTTCTGCCGATCCCTCCAACATTTTTGGTAGGAAAGCCGAGTATAAAGTGAACACACGCAATATCGGCGGTTGGACTGGATACATCCGAGAGAACCAGAAGACTGGATCGGTAGGTCAGAGGGAGCACGCCACCTTCTTGAACATGTGGTTGGAAAAGTTTATCTTCTGTGGCAGAACAGTTGGACCTACCACCACGTACCTTCCTGCAGCAGAGCTTCTGGCCAATGGAGCAAAGCTTCCTCTCGGCCGATACCTCCTTGGATCGGTATACCACCTCCTGCACCAAGTATCCAATAAGCTATTGCTAGGCGAGTCCATCGACAACTTTGGAGGTCCTTGGTGGTTTATAAATATGTGGTTGAACGCACACATGTACAAGGTCCTCCAATTTGACTTATTCACTCAGCAGTTTTCAAGGGATATATCGGAGGACTATGTATTTGATGATGATGAATCGGCAACCCGTCCCCCACTCAATTTTGGAGAGGCTATCATAGTGCTACCAGGAACCGATGCCAATACAGATCAATTTGGTAGGTTCTTCCAATATCTTTACAATGGAATCCCCGTCGAAGAACGATTTTGGTGGCCTTATGTTGATGAGAACAACCAATTCCTGTTGTTATTCAACCTTACCGATTGGAACGTGCCACAGAATGAAACAATCATGAAGGCCAGCATTGTTCCCCGAGCCATTCCAGTCAAAATCTTTGGAACCGGGAAGAACTCTCCTCCATCTTATGAGTTCTATTATCCATCGGCAACTGACATTCGGCCAATTACCGATCAAACTCAGCTTCGCCAATGTGATAAAGCCAAGAAAAATTATCTCCAGTGTCATGGATTGAAACAAGATTGTCAACCTTTCTCCCCATGCCGATACATCAAACATCGACCTATCCTCCTGGGCACCAACATCTTTTATGATAGAGTTATACAAATCTTGGTGGCAAGAATGGAGAAGCCAACTATTCGCCAAATCATCGCACTTCTATCGGCATTTGATCGACGCCGATCACATTATTCCCGATGATGCAGTAAGTTCACTAATGCATTTCTCATTATTTTCTACCATCGGCATCTGACCCTCTTTTACCATAGGTTGATGATCCAATCCCCCGAATGAGCAAGAGCGGTAAGCACTTCAACCTTCAAATAATGAGCCCCGTATCAATCATCGGCAACAAGGCTCCCACATTGGCTGCCTTCACACCTCAAAGGGTACCTAAGGTCACCCTCAAGCCTAAGCCGACACCTGCAAAGACCATCGCTACTCCATCGGCTGCTGCTGCCATCTTGGCGCGAGCTTTTGCAGTAAGTTTTTATTTCACTCATACCGATTACAAACCCTCATTGGCAACATTTACTTCATTTAACTTGCACCAAATATTTTTACAGGCAACGAGGTCATCGGCAGCTGCTCCAAATGTACAAGCTTCTCCGATCCATGCTTCCGATGCCCCCCAAGCTTCGCAACCGAAACGTGCCGGCCCACCGACTGCTGCCCCGAAGAAGAAACGTCTGAGGCTAGCCACTCCATCTGTGCCATTGACTCCAGCCGCACCACCAACTTCCGCCGATGCACCAACAATAGAACCAACATCGGCGCCTATTCCTGAGCATCCATTGGACGACATTTTTGACCAGGAAACGATACCACCGCTGCAGGAACCAACTGCAACAATGGGGACAACATCGGCATCGGCACCAGCATCTACACCAGATAAAACCCCTGACCAGAGGATGGCATCATCACCACAGGAGCCAGCCACCACAGCAGAGGCAGCACCAGCAACAGCACCACCAGCACCAACCGCTCCTCCCACAGAGGCAAGCTCATCGACAACCATTGCCGATCTTCAAGATGATGCTATGCCAGCTGCCTTCCCAAGTCCCAGGCAAGAAACCCGCTTTAAGATGGTAAGCCGACGATCATACAACTCATAACATAAACTTATAATCGGCAAGCCCTAATCTTCTTCCTTTTCAGGCCCAAGACTCCCCGAACAGCTTATTCTCCTTCGCCGTCAACCTCCCCGATGAAGATGAAGATAAAGAAAGCTCTGCTCCAGCTCTATCGACAGATGTCAAACTCAAGCTCGAAGCACTACTATCTTTACTGCAACAAGACACGCCCCATCTCGTTCAGGACTCTACTGCAGCGAAGACAACTTTCAAAGACATCCAAGGCCATCTATCTGCCGATATCGAAGAAACACTTTTCCAGGCAGCGTTCCTCGAGAGTAAGCAACTTCAGTATCAAAGGCTCTCACGCCGCATTGCCGATAGGGCTGTTCAGTCAGAACTCGAAGAGAAAATGCTTCAATTCAAGCAATCTGCCGACGAAAAACACAAGAACATAGGTCACTTAGAAGCTTCCGGTAGTGAGCTTGATCAAGACATTGCCCATCTATCGGCAAGGAAAGAAAAGCTATTAGCAGAGCTGAAACAAGTTGACGAGGCCTTGATTGCAGCCAATCAACAGAAGACCGAACTTCCAAATGCTATCCAAACTCTACAACAAGAAAGAGATGCCGATGCACGTCAAGCCCTCCGGATGAAGAAAAAGATCAAGCCAATAGAAGGATCCGCCAACGACGATGCCAAGGAGATGGAAGAAATAGAGCAAATTCGCCTGCGTGCGATATCAGCTATTCAATCCTTGTTGTAATTTGCTACAATCCATTGTATCGACAAGTGTAATACTGATATTTGATCTTGCTTGTAATATAATGTCAGTACGCTCTTTACCGATGTCTTATATAACTTTTTCTTCCATTGGCATTCAAACGGGTATTCTACGCATCCACCCAAATACTAGGGTAATATTTCTTCAAGTATTTACCGTTGATTGCTCTGGGAAACACAACTCCTTCGAGGGTCTCCAAAATATATGCATTACCATTAACAGACTGATTTATCCGAAACGGACCCTCCCAATTAGGAGACCATTTTCCAAACTTAGAATTCTTAGTCCCAATCGGTAAAATCAATTTCCACACCAGATCACCCTCGACAAATTCTTTCACCTTTACCTTCTTGTCATATCATCTGGCAACCCTTTTGTTATTTTCTTCAATGCTGATCAAAGCCCTCAACCGATGACTTGCTAAGTCTTCTAACTCATCCTTTATAAGAGTATCATACTCATCGGCTGTCAATTGATCTTGAAAAAATAAATCGCCTAGAATCAGTCTTAACTTCCCAAGGCAGGACAGCATCGTGTCCATAGACCAACTGATACGGCGAAACTTTGGTTGCACCATGACACGCGATCCGATACGACCATAGGGCTTCATTTAACACTATATACCACCTTCTAGGGTTTTTTTGAATCTTGCGTTTGATAAGCTTAATAACTCTTTTATTAGTCGCCTCAGCCTGACCGTTAGCTTGGGCATAATAAGGAGAAGAATTCAATACCTTGAACCCCATACCAGCAACAAACTCATCAAACTCTCCCGATGTGAACATAGTTCGTTGATCGGTGGTAATAGTTTGAGGAATACCGAATCGGTAAACAATGTGTTCTTTTACAAAATCTACCATGTTTATCGATGTCACCTTCTTCAAAGGAATCGCCTCAACCCATTTCGTGAAATAATCAGTAGCAATGAGTATAAATTTATACCCCTTGCTTGACGGTGGATAAATTTGGCTGATGAGATCAATAGCCCATCCTCTAAACGGCCAAGGCTTGATTATAGGATTCATTGCTGATGCAGGTACCCTCTGCACATTACCAAACTTCTAACAATCCTGGCACCCTTTAAAATAGTTGAAGCAATCTTTAAGAATTGTCGGCCAATAATACCCATTCCGCCTAATCATCCACTTCATCTTGAATGCCGATTGATGCGCTCCACACACACCCTCATGGATCTCGCCCATAAACTCTTTTGACTCTTCTCCATTGAGGCATCTGAGCAAAACTCCATCAATTGTCTGATAATACAATTCATTGTCAAGGAGCACATACTTGGTAGCTTGAAACCTTAAACGCCTTTCAACCTTCTTAGACAGATCTTTTAAACCATTACCGATGTCATGACTTCTTGAATTAGCTGATATCCTGAAGCATTTTGTGCTAACCGATTGACCTCTTCATTATGCAACCTAGGAATATGCTCAAAGCGGTACTCTTTGAATCCTTTCAATAACTGCAAACACTTTTCATGGGTTGCAATTAAAGCTTCACTTCGGCACTCATATGTTCCAATCAATTGGTTAACTACTAACATGGAATCACCGAAGATTTCAACAGCATCAGCACGTACCTCCCTGAGTAATTCCAACCCCTTTAGCAAAGTCTGGTATTCAGCCTGATTGTTTGTTGAGGTAGCAACAATTGGCAGTGAAATTTCATATTTCCGTCCACGGGGTGAGATTAAAACAATGCCGATACCTGCCCCTTCCTTTCATGTAGACCCATCAAAGAACAAAGTCCAAGGAGCAATCTCTATAGATCTTATCGTATCGCAATGCTGAGTAACAAAATCGGCCATCACCTGACCCTTAACTGCCTTAACCGATTCATACTTCAGATCAAACTCTGAAAGTGCTAGAATCCATTTTCTGATTCTCCCACTTAATACTGGCATTGATAGCATATACTTAACCACATCATCTTTGCAGATAAGAGTGCATTCAGCCGATAATAAATAATGCCTTAATTTTATGCAAGAGAAATATAAGCATAAACATAATCTTTCTATGGCCGAATACCTGGCTTCAGCATCTACTAGCCTTCTGCTTAAATAATAAATCACACGTTCTTTCCCTTCAAATTCTTGGATTAAGGCTGATCCGATAACACCATTATCGGCAGACAAATATAACCTGAAAGGCTTCCCGTGCTGAGGTGGAACCAAGACTGGAGGGTTTACCAAATATTTCTTGATCTTCTCCAAGGCTAACTCTTTCCATGTAAACTCTTGATCGGCCTTCAGCTTTAACAATGGACTAAAAGATTTAATCTTACCAGATAAGTTGGATATAAATCTTCTAATAAAATTAATCTTGCCGATCAAGGATTGCAACTCAGTCTTATTTGTAGGAGCAACTACTTTGTTAATTGCATCAATAGATTTTCTACCGATCTCGATGCCCCTCTGATGTACCATAAAACCCAGAAACTGACCTGCCGATACACCAAATGCACACTTGTTAGGATTCATCTTCAACCCATGCTTCCTTGTGCATTCCAGGATTTTTCGTAAATCGGCAAGATGCTTCTCAAAATTTCCGGATTTAACCACCACATCATCAATATAGATTTCAACTATCGTGCCGATGTACTTATGAAAGATAAAATTCATCGCTCTTTGATAAGTAGCACCGGCGTTCTTCAAGCCAAAAGTCATTACGACCCACTCAAACAAACCGACGTGACCAGGACATCTGAAAGCAGTCTTGTTTATGTCTTCCTCAGCCATGAATATTTGATTATATCCAGCATTACCATCCATGAAACTAATGATTTGATGTCTAGCAGCAGCATCAACCAGCAGATCGGCAACGGGCATCGGATAACCATCCATCGGTGTAGCCTTGTTGAGATTCCTGAAATCAATACAAACACGAAGTTTTCCATTCTTCTTATATACAGGAACCACATTAGAAATCCAATCGGCATATCGATACTGCTGAATAAACCCAGCTTCAATCAACTTTGTAATTTCAGCTTTAATGTCAGGCAACACCATAGGATTACATCGGCGCGCAGGTTGCCGATGTGGTTGGAAACCAGACTTAATAGGCAACCGATGTTCGACTATTGATCGGTCTAAACTAGGCATTTCTGTATAATCCCAAGCGAAACAATCTTTATATTCTTTTAATAAGTCAATCAATTGCTGCTTACATTGAGAATCTAACTTAGCACTAATAAAAGCAGGCCTATGCTTACTACCATCGCCGATATCTACTTCTAATAAATCATCGGCCGATGTGAACCCCTGTCCCAGTTTTCCATCATCGACGAACCGATCCATTAAAACTCTTCTTCAGGACTGACTGCTTGGATCGGTGTAATGCGGTAATCGGCAACTTTAAGGAACTCCGTGTCCCAAGCTTCACCTGATATGCATCTGGTTTGCTCATAAGTCTCCGATTCTGCCGACGCAACGATTGACGGAGTTTCACTTCGGACGACTTCAATCTTGTCTCCAACCCATTGCACGAGGCTTTGGTGCATTGTAGAAGGAATACAACAATTAGCATGGATCCAATCCCTTCCTAGGAGCAAGTTGTAGGTGCCTTTGTCACTGATCACGAAAAACGTTGTCGGCAAAGTTTTACTGCCGATAGTTAATTCAACACATACGGCTCCCATAGTTGGCGACACATTACCTTCGAAATCCTTAAGTTTCATGTTCGTCTTGACTAAGTCTTGGTCACCTTTCCCAAGTTTCCTAAACATGACATATGGTATTATATTGATTGATGCCCCACCATCCACTAGCATTTTCGTTACAGGCTGTCCATCCACTTTGCCCTTAACAAACAGAGCCCTTAGATGTTGTCTTTCATCATCGGCAGGCTTCTCAAAGATAGCTGCCATCGGATCCAACACTAATTGCGCCATTTCAGCAGCTTCGTCATCGCTGATAGCTGCCATGAACTCCATCGGCAATATGACGACCATATTGATTTCTGCCGATGGATCCCTATCCTTGCGCTTTGGCCTCCACTGCTTTTCCCTTGAAGGATTTTCACTATGTTATGTCGCTTTGGCGTTCGTGCTGGATTCTCCTTTTCTGAGTTTTCGTCAAACCTTTAGGGCACCATTGAGGAAGCTTGTTTTTTCCAAACAGGCTGGTGTTGCCTCTCACTGCTTGCGTCGGCACCACTCCTTATGTTTGGATCTCTGGAGAATATCTCTTCGTCAGGCACTCTTGCATTGGCCATCTCCTCAAGTTCTTCTTGACCAACACGCCTGCCAAGCCTGTCATGCGCGTTGAGCTTGCCTCCCAGCCGGTCATGTGCCGATTTTCTCTCTTTGAGCGGCCTAGCATACCTGGATGTCTGATCGTCAAAACAAGGCTTCTTTTCTGACCAATCGGCAGGGTAATACCCATTGCATTCAGGACTATTATCGGCAGTAGGTAGCTTGATGTCTTCTTCCCAGCAGTGAATGAAGAAGGGACACTTCCAGTGGTCCTTATGCCGAAGCCACTCTTGGTGCTCTTCTTCTTCGTGTCGATGTCGCTCCTTTTGCGATTGCCGATACTCTTGCCTTGGCTGCTTATGTGTGATTATAACGTCAGGAGCCCTCTTGGCATTGCTACCTCCATCGGCAACTTCCTTACCCTTTCTGTCATCGGCAAACCTCCTCTTATCACGCTCAGCTACTTGATGGTCAGGGTCCACCGACACATTCTTCCTGGTAGCTTTCGATGTCAGCACTTTAGCTTTTCCACTAGTTTCCACCATATTATTTGGAAACGGGTGTTGATCAATTCTCATCGGTTTCTGGGCTCTAGAATTTTCAAACTTAATTCATCCAAATTCAATCTCTGACTGCAACTGCTGCCTGAATACCTTGCAGTCATTGGTACTGTGCGAAGTCGCATTGTGCCACTTGCAATACCTAATCTTTATGAGCTCTTCGGCCGATGGAATTACTTGGTTAGGCGCCAACTTGATCCGCCCTTCTTGAAGTAGTAAGTAAAACATCCTATCGGCCTTGGTGATATCAAAGGTGAACCTTTCAGCTTCCTTCTGACCGAACGGACAAGACAAAGATTTCTTATCCTTCACCCATTCGACAGCGTCGATGTTTAGCTCTTCATCGGAATCCTCTTCTTGCTCAACGAAGATCACCTTTTTATTCCAAGTCTTTCTAGGCTCAAAAGTCTTGACGTCCTGATCGACAATTCTCTACACAAGGTGGCTCAGACTTTCAAACTCTTGAGATGCATACTTATCTTTGATGTGTGGCAGTAATCCTTGGAAGGCCAAATCTGCTAATTGCCGATCATCAAGCATCAAGCTGTAGCACTTGTTCTTCGTGTCTCACAGCCTCTGAACAAAGTTTTCCACTGATTCATCATTACGCTACCTTAGCTTAACCAAATCGATAATCTTCTTCTCATGTATGCCAGCGAAAAAGTATTTATGAAACTGCCTCTCCAGATCGGCCCGTGTGATTACAGAGTTTGGAGGCAACGATATAAACCATGTAAATGTTGATCCAGACAATGATGATGAGAACAATCTCACCCTCAGCTCTTCCCTGCTGGTGGCTTCTCCACACTGGATAATGAAGCGGTTGATGTGCTCCATCGTTGACGTGTCATCTTGGCCAGAGAATTTGGTAAAATCAGGCACCTTGTACCGATTTGGGAGAGGAATTAAGTCATACGCCGGAGGATATGGCGTCCGATAAGAATATGTATTGACCTTGGGTTTAATACCGAATTGTTCTTTCATCACTTCGGCAATCTTATCGGTCCAATATGCATCCTGCTCTTGCCGACTCATTGGCTGATTGTTGACTGGTGGAGCCGGCTGATGCGCCCCTTCAGGTCTTGGTAGAAGATGCGCAACACCAGTCATCTGGACGTTATGCATCAACTGACTCACCAATGGACAACTTTGCACATTCACTGGATTATGCTGTTATATCATATTCATCGGTTGTTGTACCGATGCTCCACTCTGAGTGTATGCTGGACTTTCATACTGATACATTAGTACGCCAGGCTGTTGAACCGACAGCTGATTGGTCCATCCAGGATTATGAATCATCGACATGTGACTTACCGATGGCTGATAGTTAACCGACGCCTGCGGCTCCAGCATAGGTTGACTCCCAGTTGCTATGCTTTGTTGCATCGACACAGAATTTGCCGATGGTGGCATCAGAGGTACTTTAGGAATCACCACCTAAAAATCTTCTGATAGCACTTGTACAGTTGGAGAAGACGTAGAGTAATGCATCATAGGGATCATCGGCTGTGATTGCATTGCCGATGCCATGGAGCCCTTCTAAGCTGAACTGTCTCTCTGCACCAGATTGGAACCAGCAGATGGATTTGAAGGCATACCGTATTCCCACCAGTTGGCAGGAGCTGGATGATTCTGGATAGCAGGTCCTGACCTTGCCGATGCCACTAGATCTACACTAAGCTTGGTGACGCTTTCAGGACTTGACCTTGGTGGTGTAGTCACATCGGCAGACGGATCCACGGGAATGTAAGACGCCATTGGGGCTACCGATGGATTTACTGATGCCGATCCAGGTTGATGATACGTTGGACCAACATACTGGGGTGCTTGTCCTTCTTTGAAAGATTGTATGACAGCATTGTACACAGTATTGGACAACACATTGGAGTGGCTAATTAATGCTTGATTTAAGGTAGAATTAACCATCTCTTGTAACTTACCAGGATTGGCATCAAACGTAACCTGCCGCGGCAACGGCGGATCTTGCTTCTGGATGGCTTCGCCGCTCCTGCTTAGGCTGAAGGACTTCAAATACAATTGCTTGTACTCCTCCATAGCCTGCTCCATAGCCAGTTTCTGATCATCTTTTAGATCGGCCTCGGAGACTTCGATGACGTTCCTCTGATTGACGTCATTATGATCACCCATGATAGATGTATAATTGGTCCCACTGGGCGTGCCAAAAGAGGTGTTGACACAAAAAGCGTCAGGATTTGCGAACACCTCGGGCTATTACCCGAATTCGATATCCAAAGGTGTGCCAGTCGATTTGACCAGTTAATCGACAAGGACGATAACTAGAACAAGATCCAAACAAGACAACGGCGATACGCCCAGATGTCAAGACTCAGACTTGATCAAGATAACTAGAGCAGAGCTGAACGAGACAACAGCGATGCGCCCGGATGTCAAATCTCAGATTACTCCCACGCGGAACTTGCAAGGGCTTGACGGAGATCGAAGAGATGCAGCCCGTCGAGACTTCAAGAACTCGTAGATAAACTAAGACTAATGTAATAAAAGGGTAAATTGCAGTAAAAGTAAATAAGAGTAATAGATTTGTTTTATGTATGATTCATCCTTTTTTCCACGACCCCTAGGTATATATTTATACCACAGCAAAAGGAGTTGTATACAGACACGACCCATATCCTTCCTAAACAAAACTCCTATCACTCAAACTTCTATAACAATACTGGTATGAGATCACTAGTTTCCTTATGTCTTTCTTCGATGAAACTTTCCATCGGCAGACCTTCCAATCCGTAACTTCTTTCTATTGCCATAGGCAACCCCTTGCTGACGTCAACCGCCACGTCACCCTGTGCCCATCGGCATCATCTCCTTATCGGTAATACTTCCCAATCGGCAACCTTCCACCTCCACTGGTAACTTGTCTTCACCAATTAACTCCTATCGGCAAGAATCGTTCAGCTTCCATCGGCAACAAACTTATTCCTTTCACAGCAATCATTCTCATCGGTAAATTTGACCGATGACCTTCCGATGCCGATAGAAAATGGTTACCAATCAATGCAAGTCTTAGCTCATTTGACACGTGCCGAAAAACGGTGTCAACAACTATAATTAGAACAATACACGAACGGTAAGAAAACAAGATGAAAAGTTTGTAAAAACTAATCTATGGACATGTTTGGCAGAGCTCCAGCTCTGAGAAAACAGATCCGAAACACACAGCTCCACCACAAGTATGGATCTGTAATCCTACCGTGGAGCTAAGAAAAAGTGTTTGGCTGAGAAAACAGATCCAAATCTAAAAACATATATTTTGGTTGAATTGTCCACTAATACCCTTGACGTTAATGGTGTTTTCTTTTTGTTAACGTCATGTGCATGATAGCTTGTTGCACGTGACATTTTTTTTCCTTCACGTCACATGTATGGATGTTGTACTCAAGTTGATTTTTTTTTGAAATACAACTTTGTTCCACGCAACATAATTTGATAATTGCTATCATGTAACATATAATTAACCTTATTTATTCATAAATTAATTATCCATATATTAAAAAATAAATTGAAAATTCACTACCCAATAACATGTGAGAAGACGCACGAAAGTCTTTGGGTGCGGGAGGTGGAAGGCTTCACAGATAAGAAAAAAAACGAAATGGTACAGATGTTTTTAATGAATGACATTGGTGGATAATTTCCACCAACTCTACGTGTTTTTAGAGCACCTGCTCCATGGATTTGGTGGATATGGGAGCAAGATCCAAGTTTTTTGCGGATTTGGAGTTCGTGGAGCTGGACCGTTTAGCTAGAAAAAATAGGAGTGGAGCTGTTTTTTAGGATCTAGAGCTACGTGGAGCTCTGCCAAACATGCCCTATGTGTCGCTACGATCACATAGACGTTCGTGCACGAAAAACGGAGCTAAAACGACAAAATTATAAATTAAACAAGTTTTTCTATACAAAGATATTAATTTAAATCTAATCACGAAATTAAACATTTTCAAAACTAACTATCAATAGTACTATCATGTATAGAGTTTTATTACGAATCTAACGCAATTCGAACAGATCAATTTAGATTTAAAACGAGAAAGTTAAATCGAGAAAGGTATGGGGTTTTCAAACTCAGTGGCAAAACTGTGAATACTGATTTTTCATTTATTTTCGAATAAAATCAAAACAGTTTAGGAATACACTTTGCAAGGAAGAAAATGTAGACGACGAGCACGCCAAGGGACGGCGGGTTGAGACCTAAAGAATCTGAGGGTTCTTTAGCAAAACGTCTGGGTGAAGGGGTATCGGTGTCTATCGGCCCTTGGATTAGAATTGGAGGGCCGAGATTAGAGAGGGAGGGATTGGGAGGATACACCGGCTGGGAACAGGGTAGGCGCGGCGGCGCTCCATTGCTTCCGCCGAGAAGCTCGTCGGCGCGGGCGGTTCTAGGCCTTCGAGCCATAAAAACGAGAGACGAGGAGCTCGGGAGAGAGGGGGAGTGTGCGGGTTCACCTGAGGGCTTGGCGCGGATCCAGAAACACCCGAGGTGACTGGCGACTATGAGGAGCGGTGCGTGCTCTCTGAACACGACGACGAGCTAGTGTCACACCCAATTTTAAGAATAAAATTGAATGCGAATAACTCATGTGTGCCCAGAGATCAATCACACACATAAGCCGACAAATCTTTAAATAGTACCATCACTGAGTGCTTATTACATAACGAATAATATTCTTAAACATAACAGCGGAAATGAAGATAACGCTTGCGACGAAACTCCACTTCACAGGGAACGCCGACTGGTTGACCACTAGCCTAGTACTCCTCACGGTAGTCTTTATAGCCATCTGATGAGGATGATAAAGCAAGGGTGAACACTTAAAGTACTCAGTAAGAGTAACACAGGGTTATGAAGCTCAAAGGCTGACACTGTCTGAACTGCGGTTGCTTTTAGCTTGGTCAAGTTTTACCAACACTTAGCTTTAGTTATGCATAACCCAGTTAATAACCACATGATAAGATTAATAATCATCATTAACAATTAAACATCATGATCATCTACACTATGAGTTTTCCAGGCCGCTCGTGACCGTGAGCACGGCTATCATGATAGATTTACACTATGCAGAGGTTACGCACTTTACCCACAAGCCGTGTAGCCCATATGCCCAGGTTTATAACTCCCAAAACACTGCCAAGGTGAGCGGGCAGGGTACACTACGAAGTCTTTCAAAAGTCTTCCCAACATGTCGACAGACCCAAGGGCAAGGGGTATGTAAAGCCCCTACTTGATGGTACCTTTCGAAGCGGTATCCACCCTAGGCCATGCCCTACAACCAGCTCGGCAATGGTGCCTTTCATGAACTGCCAACATGCCGGTACAAATCTCCATACTTGACTAAAGCCAGAGCCATATAGCACTAATGGTTGTATTATTATCCCAGCTTTTGCCCTACAGTGGTGTCCTATTCCAAGTTTCTATAAAAGTCAATTTTATCTCGTTGTTGCATATATCATTAGTCAAGATTCTTCTCATAACTCATAAAGCATAGCAGATCTACCCATATGCAAAAGTATCCCAAGGTGACAAGGTACAGGGTATCAAACTATGGTAGAGATCTAAATAGGAATCAATTGAGACACGTGCAATCATGACTAGATGAATTATGGTGAATAGGACAACAAGGAGGATCCCATGTTAAACTTGCCTTGATCACAAAGCTCCTAGTGGTCCTGATCTGCTGCAAAGAACTCTGGAACACCGAAAATCTCACCGGTTGTACTCGATCAACATGCCCACGCAATCATCCGAACAATCATACACGAAGCAACATAGATTTAATTAGAACAATACACCATAAACAATAAAGAGGTTTTAAAAAGGTTATAAAACAAATCTATACTATACTACGATCACGAAGACGCGAAAATCACGCTAACCGGATCTAAAACGAATAAACTATAGATTAAACAAGGTTTTAAAGAGCAAGATTAAAGCATTAAAATAATTAATCTAATCTTGAATTTCAAAAGGGATTAACATAGATGAAAACTATACTACTGGATAGAGCATAAAATTACAGATCTAACTCAACTTGAACGGATCAATTTGGATTAAAAACGAGCAAATTATAGGGTTTTTGAAAACAGTGGAAAAACTGTAATTAGATTGAACTTTATTAAATTAAAATAAATCTGGAAAATTTGGGTTAAAACAGATCGGCTGGACGGCGGGTTGATTTGCCAAAAACTCAAGGTCTCTTTAGGATAAAAGCTAGGCGAAGGGGTATCTTTGATCTTGGACCACTGGATCCGATCTGAACGGTCCAGATTAGAAGGAGGGAGAGAGGGGTGGTGCTCCCACCGGAGCAGAGGGGCGCACGGCGGCGGCCATGGCCGGACAGAGCCTGTGCTCGCCGGCGCAAGGGGTCCCGAGGCCCTGGTGCTCGGTTTCGCACGAGAACGGGTCGAGGAGCAAGAGGAGCTCGAGGCGAACTCACCGCGGTGGTCGATGGCGAGAGGCGCGGCTCGGGGGTGCCTAGCGACGAGAGACGGCGGCGGCGGAGCCCCTGTGCAACGCAAGACGCTCGGGTGAGCGATAATCAAGAAGAAAAAGTGAGGGGGACGGGTTCTCGCCGCTTTGCGGTGACGATGCGATGCTCGGTGGAGCTTACGGTAGTGGAGAACGGCGCTGCGACGGTTCGGCGGTGAGCGGCGGCAATGGTGGCTCTGGGCGGCGCTGCTGCTGGCTAGGGCTAGGCGACGCGAGAGCTCGATTGCAGATGAGGAAAGCCGCGTGGCACCGAGCTATTTATAGCGGCGCTGAGGGAGGAAATCCCGTGCGGATTCGCCTGCACGCGAAGAAATCGCGATCGGTTGCGGCCGCGGCGCGTCGAGCAGAGTCCGGAGCGGACTCGTCTGGAGGAGGGAGGAGACGGCTGACGCGCGGGCCCGGTGCGTCAGGGAAAGAAGGGGGAGGGCGCTGCGCGGGAGCTGGGCCGAGGCGAGCTGGCGCGCTGGGCCAAGGCGGGGGAGGTGGCCGGCCCAAGCGGGAAAGGTGAGGGGGAGAGGGAGCAGGCCGGCTGGGCCACTCGGTTGGGCCAGAGGCCGAAAGGAGGGAGGGGAGGGTGAGAGAGGGTTTCTATTTTCTTTTTCCTTTCTTTTGCTTTTCCAAATATTTTTCAAAAGGGTTTTGAAATCCTTTTTAAGTTTTGCAAATTCAACCAACACAAGAAAATATGCAGATGCATGAAATGCACAACCATGTTGGACCCTAACATGAGATTTGTTTTATTATTTTCTTTATTTAATTCTATGATCACAAAATTGTTTGAAATAAATCAAATTTAATTTAAATTCAAATCTAATTTCTATTTCAAATTTTTGGGTGTTACAGCTAGTGAGAGCGATTCAAGGTGAAAACGAGGAAGGCGAAGGGACCACTGGGTTCCGTACCGTGCTCAGAAGGGTATGAGGTCCGGCGGTTGGCAGTGGAGCTCGACAGGGCACCAATGGCGGACGCGGACGGCGCCGAGCTTGCGGGCGGTGCTGCGGCTCTGCTAGGGCGACAACAGGGCTAGTAGATGGAAAAATGGGGCGAGGAGGGGGTGCTAGAAGACTTATAGAGGCGCACGAATCGATTTAGCAGGAAAATCCCGGATATTCGGGTTTCAGTTGCGATTTGATCGAGCTCTGCTCGTTCCGTGTCCTGCTTGAACATGGGAGGAAGAGGAGGGAGGCGCTGACGCGCGGGACAGGGAGTTCAGCGGCAGGAAGGAGGGAGGGAGTCTGACGTGTGGGACCGGATGGTCAGCTTCACCGCCTGAGCTCAGAGCTGGGCCGAGCTGATCCATTGCGTCCATGTGGGCCGACCAGGGAAGGGGAGGGCGCCCAAGAGGAGGATAGGGGAAGGGAGCCAGGCCTGCGGCCGAAAGAGAAGGGAGTGACTACCTAACATTCGGCTGAATTTTGTTTGTCTCTCAGTCTATTTTTTTAAACCAATCAGAATAGGACACGTGCACATGGAACAAAAATAATCACAAAAATAAAAATGCTGAAGACATTACTAATCGGCGCTAGAAGAGCCATATGACAACTGAAATCCAAAACCCGTTATCATAGTGGATCCAAATCTAAAAAACCATTAAAATAACATTCTTGAAAAACAAGAAAGGAATGGGGAATACGGAAGATAGGTCAAACAAACACAAAACATACGAAACAGACAGATCTGAAGGAGAAGGAAAACAATGCGGACGAAAGGAAAAGCAAAGCCAAAACTAGATGAACATGCAGGTCAAAGTGATAAAACACCTGGAAATAAGGTACTACTTGTTGCGAGTATAATTGCGAGTAATGTAACTGAGACAAGTGAATGGAAAATGAACTCGTATCCTATTCCATTGATCACAAGTTCTATTTATACAAGCCTCGAGAGAGGTTACGGGGAGGGAAACTCCCCCGTCAAGTAAACACGACGCACATCGTGGAAGTGCCGCGATTGAGTCGCGAGTCCAAGTCGTGGGGAACACCCCACGTCCCTCCAACGAGTATCTTCCATAGACTTTCGGGGGAAGTTATCTCGGAGAGTATCCGAGGGGATAAACTCGTTAGATCAGTCTTGACGAGGGGATCCAAGGGGGTTGAGATCACCCTGATATTATTCGTAACACTCCCCCTTGATCGAAGCCATCCTTGAGATTTGTGATTATAATTGTTCCTCCAAAAATTCCTGTGGGATAAAAATGAGGATAAATTCTAGTAGATATGCCATTAAAAACTCCTTAAAACCCAATGGGAAAACAAGGAGAAAGGTATAACATATAATGATTATTGCCTCATTGTAAACCAATGTGAGAAAACCGTTTTAGGAGAAAACTCAAATGAGGTTTAGAGGACAATCTATGTCTTTGATATCCCTTTAAAAACCCCTGTGGGGAAAAGAAGGAATGTGACATATACTTATGCTATTATTGTCTCATTAAAAAGTTTCCATGAGAAACCTTGAGAGGAAAAACTAGTAAAAGAAAAGAGTACAATAAGATGCTTTGGACAAGACAATGTCTAGGAGATTTCTCCCCCTGAACCTTGCAAATCTCTAAGTCGTCGCATACCAATTCCGTTAACACATTTTTCAAATGAGGAAGTTGGTAGGGACTTAGTGAATAAATCAGCGAGGTTATCGCATGACTTGGTTTGCAAGATGTCTATTTCTCCTTTCTGTTGTAATTCATGAGGATAAAACAATTTAGGAGAAATATGTTTGGTGACATTGCTTTTGATGTAACCTGCCTGCATCTGTGTAACACAAACCGAATTATCTTCATAGATAATCGTTGGTGAGTCAATGACTCCAATACCACAAGACTGTTGTATGTGGTTGATCATTCTGCGAAGCCAAACACATTCACGTGAGGCCTCATAAAGTGCAACTATCTCAGAATGATTTGTGGATGTAGTCACCAAAGTTTGTTTGGAAGACTTCCACGAAATGGTTGTTCCGTTGTGTAGAAACACAAAGCCTGTTTGAGATCTGCCATTGTGGGGATCAGATTGGTATCCAGCGTCAGTGTATCCAACAATGTAGGATGTTGGGCCCCTTTTGTAAAATAGTCCAAGATCCCTTGTTCCATTCACATATCTGAGGATATGTTTCACTCCTGTCCAATGTCGTTTGGTAGGAGTAGCGTTGTGACAAGCTAGCAAGTTCACTGCAAATGCAAGATCAGGCCTGGTGCAATTTGCAAGATACATGAGCGCTCCAACGACACTAAGATATGGAACTTCAGGTCCCAGAATTTCTTCTCCTTCATCCTGTGGTCTGAATTGATCAGTCTCCATTTCTAAAGACCGAACAACCATAGGAGTTTTGGAGGCATATGACTTGTCCATATTGAATTTCTCCAATACTTTCTGGATATAGGCAGATTGATGCACAAAAATTCCAGTTGGAAGGTGCTCAAGCTGTAGGCCTAAGCAAAATTTGGTGTGACCCAAATCCTTCAACTCGAACTCCGTCTTTAGATGTTTGCATGCTTCATCAATATCTTGTTGGTTGCCAATGATATTTAAATCATCAACATACACAAATATAATGCAAAACCCCTTTTGGGATTTCTTGATAAAGACACATGGGCAATCATCATTGTTAGTATATCCCTTCTGCAGAAGGTATTTACTAAGTTGGTTGTACCACATTCGTCCCGACTGCTTTAAGCCATAAAGTGACTTTTGGAGCTTTACACAATACATGTTGCGGTTTGCATCTTGATTCGGTATAGGGATTCCGTCAGGAACCTTCATATATATGTCTGAATCGAGTGACCCATAAAGGTATGCGGTCACTATGTCCATCAACTGCATGGATAGACGATTTTGTACAGCCAGAGATATAAGGTATCGGAATGTGATTCCACTCATAACCGGAGAATATGTTTCATTGAAATCAATGCTGGGTCTCTGCGTGAAACCTTGTGCTACAAGTCTCGCTTTGTATCTCACCACCTCATTGTTCTCATTCCGTTTCCGGATGAAAACCCATTTGAATCCTACAGGGAAGACTCTTCGAGGTGTAGGTATTGCTTGAGAGAATACCTTCCTTTTAGATAGCGAGGATATTTCTGCTTGGATTGCATCCTTCCATAGATTCCAGTCCGAGCGCGTTTTGCACTCTGCCATGGTCTTAGGATCTGGATCGGTTTGGAGGAGTTCAGCAATCATTACGGAGAAATAAATGTCGACAATTGTAGTCTTTCAGTCATATGATTCTCCAGATTCGAGATAATTGATGGAAATCTCATGTACCCTTTCAGATGTATCATTATTTCCCAAAATAATTGCATCAGGGCATTCCGATGTCCCAACATCAGTAATAGAGTACACTGTTGATGTGGGATTTGAAGGTAGAACCTCCACTGGGGTTCCCTCAACTTGTGGTTGAGGTGCATTTACTTTGTTGGAAGATGTGTTCTTCCTTCTTTGCTTGCTAGGAGCAGCATCTGTGGAAATGGTTGTACTTCTCCCCCTCTTACTTGGGAGATGAGTAGTTTTCTTTGGTACCTCTACTCTTTCTGACACATTTCTCGTAGGATTATAGGATTTAGTAACACCCTTATAATCGGTAAATGCGTCTAGCGTATTATTTGCAATGTGTTACAAATTGATGATTTTCTGAACTTGGAGTTCATTCTCTGAAGTACGTGGATCAGAGTTTGAGATAGCTGTGGCATCCCAATTTATTTCTTGGCATTCTTTTTGATATTTGAAGTCTCCCCCTAATGCCGGAAAATGATCTTCATCGAAGATGCAATCAGCATACCGGGCCGTGAATAGGTCCCCTGTGAGGGGCTCCAGGTATTTCATGATCGACGGAGATTGATATCCCACATAGATCCCCAATTTCCTATGAGGGCCCATTGATGTACGTTGCGGTGGTGAGATCGGTACGTATGTAGCGCAACCGAACTTACGCAGATGAGAAATACTAGGAGGATTTCCACGTACTAGTTGCAACGGGGATGTTGCATGATATGCAGTTGGACGCAATTGTATCAACTCAGCAGCATGTAATACTACATGACCCCAACATGAGGTTGGTAAGTTGCAATTCTGCAATAATGGTCGTGCAATCAGTTTAATTCTCTTGATGAGAGATTTGGCCAACCCATTCTGAGTATGGACATATGGGACCGAGTGCTGAACTTGAATTCCTAAGGCCTTACAATAATCATTGAAGGCATGAGAGGAAAATTCAGCGGCATTATCCATTCGAATTGATTGGATTTGATGTTCAGGATGTTGCGTTCTAAGTTTGATAACTTGAGCGATAATTTTAGCAAATGCATGGTTCCATGTGGAAAGAAGACACACATGAGACCATCTTGTAGATGCATCTATTAGAACCATGAAGTACCTGAACAGTCTAGACAAAGGTTGAATGGGACCACATATGTCTCCTTGAATGCGTTCAAGGAACTTGAGCGGTTCGGCTCGAATTTTGAGGTAAGAGGGCCTCAAAATTAATTTCCCAGTGGCACATGCGGTGCACGTAATATCCGAGGATTGGGGAAATTTTGTATCACTGAAAGTGTGACCAACATAATTGCTCATAATTTTCTTCATTATCCCGACACCAGGATGACCAAGGCGATCATGCCAAGTTTGGAATGCATTGACATTCTGGAAAATTACTTTGTATGCAACATGTTGTATGGGTTTAATGTATGTATAGTACAATCCAGACGAGAGTGAGGGAACTTTTTCAAGTATCTTTTTGCCATATCCATTGTCCTTTGTAATGAGAAGGGACTCCTTATTTTTGTCATGATGAGTTTCAATACGAAACCCATTTTTGTGGATATCTCTATAACTCAATAAGGTACGAGTTGAATCGGGATACAAGAGTGCATCCTCGATTTCTATCGATGTACCCATAGGGAGCATAATAGTGGCTCGACCAGAGCCTACTATTACAGCATTGCGTCCAGCGATTGTCAAAACATTTCCTTTATTCTTAGTGAGAGTTTGGAAATATTTTGTTTCCCTGAGTATCGAGTTAGTGGTACCACTGTCCACTAGGCACAATTCCTCCTCCATTGGATTGACTCCCATACAATCTATAAATTAAATGGAGAAAAATAAAATTCTCAACAAATAAAGTAAGATATTGAACAGTAACTTTATATAGATATTAAGAGTACTTAATACAAGGAAATATAAAGTCTGCTGAAAACAAAGGACAAAATTATTACAACTGAAGGGCATAAAGATAGACTAGATCTCAAAAGACTAGGAGCCTATTCATAGTCGCCAAATGGATCATTAGAATTGTATTCTATGATCATGTTGTCGATGTCGTCTATGTCGCCATCAGGTGGGAGAGAAGCCTTGGTGTTGCTTGGACCCGCTGCGGCGGAGTTAGAGCATCCCGGGGCTGCCAGTGCGTTGAAGTGTGCTTCAGACTTTTGTCCACCTTGTTTGGCGTCTCCTTGGTTGGAGCGTCCACGTCCCACGGAATTCAAGTATAAACCCACTAGGTGCTTTGGGGTGCGACACATCTTAGTCGGGTGGTTGTAGCAACCACACTTTGCACAAGTATTAGACTTGTTTTGCTCAGACTTAGGGGTGTGTTCTTCCCCTTATCACCACGAGGCTTACGTTCTCTCTTGCGCTTGTTCTTGCCATGAGAGTTTCCAGGATTGCTATTTTTAGTAGCATCCTTTCCTGCTTTCTTCTGAGTATTTGCATGTACTTCTGGCACAGGCTTGACACCGACAGGGCCTTTGTGGAGTTCCAAATGAGGAGCTCATTGTGCCTTTCAGCCTGAAGTAATGTCTTAATTAACTCAGAATAAACAGTGAAACCCCTTTGGCGGTATTGTTGTTGAAGGATCATATGTGTAGGAAGCATGGTAGACAGAGTCTTCTCAATTTTCTCTACATCACTTGGTTCCTTCTCACAAAACTTCAGTTTGGAACTGAGTTTGTGAACAACATGGTTGAACTCTCCAACAGTTTTGAAATCCTGTATGCGGAGGTGGTTCCACTCATGGGTAGCCTCTGGTAGGAGGACTACCTTCTGTTGTTCATACCGCTGTTGCAAAGCAAGCCAAAGAGAACGTGGGTCCTCTTCCATTAGATACTCAGCTTTGAGATCTTGATGGATGTGGTGCCTTTTGATGAATAAGGCATTGTACTTGATTGTGTCAGTCAAAGGAGCGTCACCCTCTTGGGGAGCTTCAATGGCCTGAAATATTCCACGTAACGATAGACTCACTTTGAGATCCATCGCAGATGTAGGGAAGTTGTGTCCATCAAGAGCGAGAATCTCGAACTCTCGATTGGTCATAGTTCCTACATATGTGATGCCGACTTAATTAAAAATCAAGGCATGGTTGTAATAATGAAAAAGCAACGTGCGAAAAATCAAGATAAATACAGATTTAATAAAGGGATTTTTATTTCTTGATTTGGAACAAAGGTAGTCACCATGAGGTGTAGACCTTGTATAATTAAAACGTTTCGCATCGAGATGTATTCCTTGTATGTTCATAGTCAAATTGGAAGAGCACTTTAAGGAATAGATCCCAAAGTAGTACATGGTACTACCTTGTGTTTGCCAATTCGAGAATGAGCGAAGGTGACATCGAGGAAATCGAGTTCCAAAAAGAGATAAAAAAAAATCAACCATCGCACTTGCAATATACATGTAATAGGGAATTGAAATGAACAAAACTCATTGAACATGCATAGAAACTGTATTAACTGCAGAAAGGAAATATGCAGGGTAACTGCGTTATGGGTCAAAACGAGCACCGAATTGGCCCAAAACCGCGGATTAGGACCACCTGACCCAGGCTGAAAGCGCGCAGGCCCCAACCTGGGCCTGGGCCGGCCGATTGGCCCAACTGAGGAGGGGGTGGGGGCGCATATAAAACCGGACGGTTAGGGTTCTAACCGCCGCTCCTATAGAGCCGTCGCGCCGCCGGGTGGCCGCCGCCAGGGGGTCGCGCCTCCAGGGGCGCTCGACGTCGCCGCAGAGGAAGCCCGCGCGGGGAGCGCCGCCTTGACGCCGAAGCACGTCGCCGGTCCGCCCCCTTCCCCCTCCCCCATGGCGTTCAAGCTGGTGGAGCGCGACGAGCCGAACGCCCGTGGGGGACGTCGATCCACGTGCGGCGAAGACCGGGGCGCCGGTTCGCTGCAGCAGTGGCGTTGGGGCGAGGGCGTGGAGCCGGAGGTGGTAGCGGCGGAGGTGGAGCAGCCAATGCTGGTTCGACGACTGGGCTGCTCAGACGCACGTATGCCGGCAGACGAGTCAGAGCCGACATGCGCGCCACGATCGTCGGCGGAGAAGCTCGCGGTGGTGCAGCATCCATCGCCGGACTGCTGGATGGGCCAGCAGCGGCTTCCGACGGTGTCGGGCTGAAGCTCGGCGTTGGGCAGCGGTCGAAGCCGTGCACGGGGCACCAGATTTGTGCCTCGGCCGTCGATGCAGCCGGTGTCGGAGATGGAGCTGGTGGAGCCGTAGGCGGAGCCGCGGACGACGCCGTCGGTTGCCGAGACGGTTATGCATGGATCACTACGTCGGGGCGACGACGGCCTCCAAAGGGACCTCAACGACGAGGACCTTCGTTCATCCTCAGGCGGTGGTCTCGGCGTTCACCACGAAGGCGATCACCAAGACGTTCGCCGAGGACATCGCGTAGGTCGTGTAGGAGTTCCCCCTGGAGCCGGTGATGGGCGAAATTGAACCCGAGGGTCATGGCACTGCACGATGGTATGCCATCATGACCAGTTGAAGGATGAGAGATGCCCGGGGGACATTGCGATAGTACGACATGTTTACCTGAGGATCTGAGCTGATAACGTGTTGCGAGTATAATTACGAGTAATGTAACTGAGACAAATGAATGGGAAATGAGACAAATGAATGGGAAATGAACCCGTATCCTATTCCATTGATCACAACGAGAGAGGCGGTTACGCCCTCCCCCGTCTCGTGGAAGTACCGCGATTGAGTCGCGAGTCCGAGTCGTGGGGGAACACCCCACGTCCCTCCAACGAGTATCTCCCGTAGACTTCCGGGGGAAGTTATCTCGGGGTCCCTCCAACGAGTATCTCCCGTAGACTTCCGGGGGAAGTTATCTCGGGGAGTATCCGAGGGGATAAACTCGTTAGATCAGTCTTGACGAGGGGATCCAAAGGGGTTGAGATCACCCTGATATTATTCGTAACACTACTCATCCTATTTCATCACAGACTGCTACCCCCAATCTTTAGACTTGAAAAATTGCATATCATCTCATGAATCGTGCTTAAAATCTTGAAATAAAACAAATCAGATTCAAGATTCACCAAATTACAATCTCATGTACAAGACAAACCTATTATTTTTGGATCAAGTACAAACTCTTACTAAATCACATGTATCACCAACAATCTGCAAAATAATATTTTGGCTAGACCTCCTCTAGAATGGCATCCGCACTTGCCTTATCTCTAGGATATGTGATTGGTATCCTTCTGTAACTAAACCTTCACTCCACCCTTCTTTGACCTCTTAGATCATATATCTGTCAATTGATGTGTAGCCAGCAGGTTGTTTTTGTTGTCCCTCTCCCTGTAAGTGTAGGCCTACACTCATCTTTGACACAGAGATTGACACTGTAAATGAAGGAGTAGCCAGCTTCTTTGTCAGTCAGTCAGCGACTCAGTGAATGTATGCTGAACGGAGTTTTTCAGAGGAGTGGTATGTTGAGGCCCCGCCTAGAAGTCAACTCACCGACATGGCTTTTCTTACCTCTCCGACGATCTCTGTGATCTTCTTGTCCCACTGATTGGACGGTGTGTGCGCCACGCCGACCATGTCGTTGTGGCCAATGTCCATCATGTATAGAGCGTTCTCAAACCCCTCCTTGCTCACCGGGTCTTTCAATCCTGATGAAAACACATTCAGGTTCAGAATTCAACATTTCAGGTATTTCATCATCATCCAAATGAGAGTGTGAATGTGATGGCCACAAACCTCGTTCAAAACATCTCAAAGGGATCTGTGCCTGAAGTAGAAAAACTGGTCGACCTGGACGTTCAGGGAGTAGGGAGAGACGCCGTGGGTCACCGTGGAGCCCGCCATGGCGAAGTTGACGCCGTTGCTGTAGTCTAAACCAATTCCCTTTGAGATACAGGTTCAGCTCATGCGTTCCCAGACTCTCACCTGAAAAGGTGACCCTACTAAGCCATGAGTGGAAAAACAAGAACTGTTAACAGATTTAAGTTTTGGATGGCATGGTAAGTGCAGATTTGCTATGTGTTAATCCTCTGTCACAGACACAATGGCATGTGCTCAGTGCTCTGTTTTACCATGTCTCAGACACAGACCTCAGATAGCTCTTACTAGTCACTGTATATTTGAAACCCCAAGTAGACTGCTAGTGTGTTCAGTTGTTTTTACCATGTCTTTGGACGCCTTAAATTTAAATAACAAATATTCACCAGATAGAATATCACAAGGAACATCTACGCTAATTTGAACCTTCTCATGAGAAATAATAGATCATATATCTGTCAATTGATGTGTGGCCAACATGTTGTTTTTGTTGTCCCTCTCCCTGTGAGTGTAGGTCTACACTCATCTTTGAAACAGAGATTGACACCATAAATGAAGGAGTAGCCAACAACTGCCTAAAAGACAACAAACTGAGCTTATTGACAATGACATAACAAAAAATAAACTGAACCTAAATTTAAACTGAATTCTAATGGCCCTTATAAACCAACCAATTTATTCAACCTTGTCATAGCTAGAAGCAGACATTAGAAAGAACCGTAACCTCAAAATAAATCCTGATGTTCTAATCTATGCATTCAAAGCCAGCCATTAACCTATTGTACAGGTCAAAAAAGAAGTCCAGATCACTTCAAGATGACCCAACATAGATAAATGACTGGATAGATGCCAATTACTGGCTACATAGATAAATCATGTTGCACACTGCACAACAACAGAGATAAAATGATGAGAACTAAATCATGAGCGAAATTTTAATCCAGCATAACAAATCACCCATGCCGAGGAGGAGCCCCTGCTTAACAAACACATAACAATAGCTGCAATCAACATGGCGAACCATGATTCACCATCACCTGCTGCACTTTTGTTCCATTCAGACTGGAATTCAAGTTCAGAGCCATAGTGATGGCTGATGATTAAGCAAAAAAGATTAAAAGAGACAGAAGGCTAACAATCCCATGGATGCAAAAGTGTCATAGATCTGATGATGCTACTTACCATTACTAACTACCCAGTTTTCCCTCGCTCGAGCTCTTACATGAGAACCTCCAGTGTTTTATGCACACCAGCACTTGGTCCCTCTCTTGTGCAAGCTAGTACTCCAAAAGCTACAGAAATTTATAAATTTTGAGAACATTACACGGTTAAAGAATCAACTTTACCCTTGATGAATAAACTGAACCTAAATTTAAACTGAATTCTAAAGGACAAAACTGAACATATAATACTGAAATTTTAAAGGACAAAACTGAACATATAATACTGAAATAAGATGAACTAAACCTGAACTAATAACTAACATCAACCTGAAACTAAAGTGTAGTACAAACTAGAAACCTGGAATTGTTAAACTGAAAAAAAACATGCACAGAGTTAACTAAAAACTGAACTGATGATAATCCTATACTTGAAGCTAAACTGAAATATAATGAAGTAGAGATTCACCCTCTGAGCACCAACAGACAGCGGAGGGCAGCATTCGGTCAAGGCTAATCAGACAAATACATCAAATAAACAAAAGTATCATTTTTTCGTTAAGAAGAGAGAAAGTACAAGGCTTTATTACAAATAATTATTACACGCACACCACACACATGCAGTATGAAAGGACGACCACGATCACCACTCTACCCAACAGCAACTCTTCATATGACTTCCAACAACATCAGATTCAATCAAACTGATATCAGCTCTAACATAAGATTATTTGGGATCTGGGACACTTGGAGTCTGACTGCAGCCTCTGAAGCAGGAGAGCTATCATTGATGGTGACAGTGACTTGTTCAAGGCATATAAGATTTCCAATACCAAAATCAAAATCACCATATTTAAGCTTTGTTTGCTTTGTGCTAAAAACAAGATTAAAACTTCTTAATTGTGGCATTACCCCAGGCCAAACTGAATGCCCATCCCACCATAAAAACATACCAGAGAGAAGGCTTTAAGACAGCTAAAGCAACCCTCATTGTTGATAATACACCTTTTGAGGATATCAAGTGACACCAGGTTGAATAGAACTAGATTAGGCAAATCCTCCAGAACATGCAGACCTTGAGTTTCAACCTCACCAACTTTAATATGCAAATGTGTAAGGCTGCGGAGGTATGCAATCTTGCCTGGAACTTTTGGGACTGAGTAATGTGAAATATTTAACTCCAATTTCTGTATGTTTTTGCGCAACTGTGAGTTGTAGACCCCAAAATCCACAACTTTGTCATCAAGAAACAAACGAGACTGGTCATCAAAAAGAAATATTTCTAGGTCAAGCTTGCCAATAGAATTGAATAACTTTTTTAGTCCAGGTTCACGATAACAATCTTCAAATGTTATACCTAAGACTCTCAGTCTCTTTGATTTTGCAATAAGTTTGGCTACTGCATCCAAGGATTTATGGTCAACATAGATCATCGACAATTCCTCTAGCTCAAACATATTGTTCAATCCTATAGGGATTTTCGCAACTTCAGCAAGTAAATAAACTAATTTTGATGTTGTCAGTTGTGGCAAATACTTTACCTTAGTTCTTCTTAAATCTATAGTTTCCAAATGCTCCAATGCCTTTATTTGGTCAGGTAGATGCAAGACATCACTCCCTCTGAGTCCCAAGTATCTCAGCAGCGACAAACTCCCAATGCCTCTCAGTTGGTGCTTTCTCAAACCAGTAGCACCTTCAAGGTCCAGCACCCGCACAAGTTCAAAGGCCGAAATATTAGACATCTGCTTATTGGTATTTCCAGAAACTGCAAGGGATCGCACTCTGGATAGGTCCACGTTGCTGGAGGCCAATATGCCAGATTCGACTTGCTTGCTGCAGTCAAGTGTGAATCGTCGAATTGTATCACATGGGTATGATCCGGACTTCAGATGCTCACCGACTGTAACAAAGTTTTCTTCCATTGACAAGGACTTTATAAACTCATGAATGACACTATGAACGGTGCAACCAATCTGATCATCACTGTACACCAACTGAATCAGTCCCCTCCTAGCAAGCTCCTTGAAGTAGCTCTCTCCATCCCCCACGAGCTTTCTCCATTTCTCACAGGAATAAAGCCTTCGGCTATCCATCTGCGTATCAGACGACTTTTCCTGATTGTACAATTTTCTGGAAAAGCACTCAAGTAGAGAAAGCATGACCTCAAGTGGAGAGACAAATCAGCATAACTCATTTCAAGTATCTTTCTCATCCGCTGTGATGCAGAGTCTTGGTTCATCATCGATAAAACAGTGTTCTTAGACTCCAGTTCTGCACCTTTTGTGGCTAACAAGCCAGCTGCGACAACTATTGCCAATGGAATTCCACCACACACTTTGAGAAAGCTTTGGAGAATCATCGGATCAATTGAACAGTCCTTCTCCAAAAAGGACATCTGACTGAGCATCAAGAGTTCAGAGTCAAAATTATCAAGAGGCTTCAACAAAAAGACGAAGTCAATTGGTTTTACACAGCAGGAGTTGGCTACATCCTCCATCTCAGTTGCTGCTAGTATCCTACTTCCAAGGTAATTATGTGGAAAAGCACATGTGATAACGCTCCAAGCCCAAATGCTACATATGTCATCAATTACAATGAGATACCTGAAAATATATTTTTCAAGATGCACGTCAGCCAGAGCTTTGCCAATAATAATAATACATTCAACAAAATCAAACTGATGTGCATGCTATTACATTTACAACATTTGTTAACATAATCATCAACATAAATGCCATTGTTTCATCTGCCAATCAACAGGCACATTTGTGTTTGTGTGTGTATACCATTGAAAGATTCTTGCTTTACCAGCATGATATACCAAACATGCTCTTTCTGCATATCTCACTGGAATTTGTCTGTATGCCATGTCAATTCTAGTGGGACAGAAACAATTTCCAGAGACATCAACACAACTAGTGAGTTCTCAAATGGCATGCATGCAAGCAAACTCTCAATGATGTGAAGACAAATTTCATGATTTCAAAACACTCTTCACATAAAACCTACACAAATTTCCAGGCATTTTATTTATCTATCTATGTGCTTCTAGCCCTGTTATCAACATTACTCATTTACCTTCTAGGTTGTAAGTTTGTAACAGCTGGTAAGTACAAAATATTTCAGCAAGTAAGACGGAATTGAACTCCATTGCTCTATTCTAAGACTAGTGTGCAGGCACTTAACCAGTGATTACGTAAACAGGTACAGAATTATATTCTGGGCACTCAATCTAGTTTTGGTAAGAAAATGAGCTCCAGATCTATGAGAAAGAGGAAGTACTTCTTTGTGCCGAGGAATTCCCATAATTTGGCAGTGATAAGCTTCTTGTCATGGGGGTAACGGGGAATGAGACTCTTGGGCATCACTTGGTGGGCGACATCCATCAGAATGGCATTTATAGATGGGTTCCAGCCAACATATACGAGAGCTCTGCAGTCGAACTGGTTTCGCAGTTTCTGAGATACCTCCCTAGCAAGAGTGGTCTTGCCGAGGCCTCCTGGCCCAAGAATTGATACAACTTTAAGCTCTCTCTCTCCGTCCATCATGTGCTTGACAATAACACTTTCTCGGCCATCCAGACCAATGCCCTGATGCCTCTTTCCACACAGCATCCCATCATCCAGCATCAGTTTCCCAGGGGGGTTGTCTTCTGGGTCCATGGTGACCTTGCTGCATACAAGATCAGCAAAGTCAACTGTGAGAAGGCCAAACAGTTTTCCACGTTTTTGCGTATCAGCAATCTGTTCCATAAATTCTTGGAGTAAATTGTAGTCATTCGAGGACAGCTTGTCCAGCTGATGCTGACCCCCAGATCGGATGAGGAGCTTGTCAATCCAGTCCTCAATATCATAGGCAAGCTCACGAAGTTGTGCCCTCCATTGCTGGATCAGCATACTAGTCACCACCCTTGGGGCACATAATTCAAGCATATGTTGATGGATTCCCTTAAGGCAATGCCTCAAATCCATGAACTCCATGGGCAGCTTGTTGAGGAGGGAATTGATTGGTCCCATTGAAGAGCTCACCATAGCCATATCTCAAGGAGTGTCTTCTTCTTGCCTCTCCGATCTTTGATCACCTGTACTGTGCCCACAGTTTACCCTGCGAAAAGAATGAATATATAAGAGGCTAAATAACCATACTAAGCAAAGGGCCTAAATTTCCCATCTGGATACACACTGCAAACCCAGGTAAGAACCAACCAATCACAAAACCACCGCCAATGGTATATGAGTGACAAAGGCGATGCGGACTGGAGAGGGGATCGCCCAAGGTGAAACATGACATGTTAGGCGTGGACGCACGGCGGCCCGGAGTCGGCGAATCTGAAATCCTGCCCGGTTACAGCGGCCGGGCGGTGGCCGCGAAATCCGAAATCCTGCCGGTTGCGGCGGGTAGGCGGTAAAGCAATGTGCAGCAGCAGGCGGTATTAGAGAAGAGAACAACGAGCTCGAGGCGAGCAGGCGGAAGCGCCCACAAGTCTGTGCGAGCAAGCCGAGATAAATTTTCTCTAAATAAAAGAAAAAAATCGCCACGGAATCGCATAGTAAGGGATGGCGAAAACCAAAATTTTGACGGGCACAAACCCCAAACCCGCCGCCCCCAAGCTCGAAATAATCACCACAAAATCGAACGCAAGCGACGGGATCTATGATTACCAGACTCAGAAACGGGAACGATCAGTTGGGCTGGGAAATTGAGAGCGACGGCGATGCCTCCCTCCCTTCCTCCGGGTACCGCGGGCCAGCGGCCAGCAAAGATCGTCCCCTTTCTTCTACTGCCAAATACGGAGTAATACAGTAATACTATACTGTTAAAAGTTTAATAATACTAGTACCGAGCCCAAATCCAATACTTATTGAACCGTGCAAAGTACAAGTACTTTTGTTATTTTTATTTAAAAAACACTACGTATATTTAACAACGTCGTGTTTAGATCCCATCAAAAAAAACTTTAAGCTCTATCATATTGAATGTTTAGACAAATTATATTTAGAGATCATTTTAATAAGATTTGGATTAAACATTAGAAATATAAATCATTAATAACTTTTAAGTTGTTGAGATAGTAAATGTGAAAATGCTATGAATAAATTTGTCTTGATAAATACTTTAATAAAAATATACATATATCATTATTTCATAATTTTTTTATATAAAAACAAGAGGTTAAAGTTGTGTTTGGAAGACCGTATTTTTGTTCTAAACGACTTCTAAATATGATACGGAGGGAGTATGTATTTTGCAAGACAAATATTTTATGTGTCATTAGTCCATGATTAAATACTAATTGATACATCAACATATGGGCTAATGATAGATTAATTTGACTTACTAAATTTGTCTCGTTGTTTACAGATGGATTGGATTATCCAAAACCCCCTACAACACTCCATGTAATATCCGATATGACACAAATAACTTTACACGGGATCTAAACACCCCAACTATTTTTTTAGAAAAAAAAATTGTTTACTTATTCAAAAGGTCCTTAAATATTTTTCCTAAAAACATCATGTTTTGTAACTCCTAAAGAGGTATTAGGAGAAAAAAAAAGAAGACTGTCTCCAAAAGTTTTTAATAACCCACTTATAAAAAATAGAAGACATTTTATATCAGAAATCATGTATTATTTTCTAAATTATTTTAAGTGGGTTTATATATTCTTTCTCTCTTGTACATTTAAATCAGGAATCTTTTTCTTTTGTATTCTTTTCACACACTTTCATATCTAGATTTGTTGGGGCTTTACACGTGACTTGGAAACGCGAGTAACTTTTCAAGTTCTAAAAGATTAGGAAGATGAATTAGAAGTTATTAAACAAAGTTTTTGTATTTGATATTCGTCTACTTAATCCGTAACTATAAAATCAGTTTTTTTACACTCACCTCCAGAGTAACTTTAGAGGCAATTTTGCTTATATTGTAGGAGTAGTATTCTTAGGGTGTCCCCAACGATCGTCCAGACGGTAGCTCGGAACGTCACTTATGGAATCAAAAGATAAAAGAATAACCACGCTAATTTACACGTGACTTGGAAACGCGAGTAACTTTTCAAGTTTTAAAAAATTAGGAAGATGAATTAGAAATTATTGAAGAAAGTTTTTTGTATTTGATATTCGTCTACTTCACCCGTAACTATAAAATCAGTTTTTTACACTCACCTCCGGAGTAACTTTAGAGGCGATTTTGCTTATATGGTAGGAGGACGTCCCCAACAATCGTCCTGGCGCTAGCTCAGAACATCACTCATCGAATCAAAAGATAAAGAACAACCACGCTAGTGCGTTCCCAAGAGACTATTTCTTTTGAAATCTTCTTGTGAGGGGGGGGGGGGGGGGGGGGGGGGGGGGGTTTGAATTCTCAGATTACATTTTGCTCTAGAGGAACAACAAGAAGTGGATGGTGGCTGTACCAAGCCAATATCAAGATAAAAAATAATTGTGGCTGCCGGACAAGTTAATTATTTTATGTCTATACAGAGGTTTAATGGAAGAAGCTAAGAACATTACTCTAGATAAGTTCAAGGCAACAAACAAAAGTCATGGATGAGATTCCGCTGAACATCACAACAATGAGTCAATTTTGGGCTTTGAAGATGTTTTTATTACTAAAAAAAATAGGGGAGCATATATTGACAACCAAAATAGTTTTTTTGAAAAAGACAACCAAAATAGTCCAAAGTGCATATAATGGATACTGCCATATTTCTATGGTTGAGACCGTACATATTTGGATCATCTCATTTGGAGCTCCGACAAAGAAAATAGCTTCTTGAGGGGTTGACCCAGCCAAAATTGGTCTGACTAGATTTGTTAAATGCAAAAATCTAGAAGCCAAAATTTCAACTTTGTCAAATGCAAAAATGGATAGCCCCATCACATTTATATCATCGATTTGTTAAAAAAAACATATATGTATCACCTCGTTTGGATTCCCGGTGAATTAATTACGAAATTTGGAAGGGTTTCTACGCTGGATCTGCAACCGACCGGGTCAGCTTTACTAGCTACCTCGTGAAAACCAGTCTTGTGACCTATTCCGAATCAATTAATTTTCAAGTCATTTTAGATCTATTTTGTACTTGGAAAACTTGAAAATTATGATTGAAACGTGTTTCCTTCTAGGATAAGGCCACCCCACCTTATAAATATAAGATGCACAGCCGATTGAGGTGCTCAACGCACATAGTTGTTAAAAAACACATCTACTCATGATCTTTTGTGTTTTTCAACCCCATATTGTTGTTCATCTTTTGATCCAACGATCAAGTATGGTGCCCTAGCCTTGTCACCCGACCTAGGGCAGCCCAACGATGTCTTTGCCTCTACAGGGTCCCTCCCGGCGAGAGCTTCGGTGATTACTTTGCTAGTTTGCTCAAAAACTGGTTGTTCTTCATCACGCAAGCAAGATGGTTATCCTTTGGTGGTCTGCTTGTAAACATTTCCGTTCTTCACTATGTAAGTGTGATTCTCGTTGCGTTCTTTGATTCATGGTGACCCTAGTTCTAGCCCTAGCTTTTCAATCTCCTATTTGAGATATTTATTTTCATAATTTCTTACAGTTGTTGACTCAATAGAGGGTTGTCTTGCTTGAGAGCAATACACATTATCGCAAGATAATATAGAATGATCTTGTGAACATGTGCACTTGTGAGTATGAAGTTGGTATGATTTTATCGAAGTGGTCACTACCTCATGAGCAATTTCTAGCATTGCATAAGGATCCACAAGTTTGTCATTTGATAAGATAAGCTCATCGTGACTTTCTTGTAAAGTCTCACACATGCTAGTGAGCTTTTCAACCTTGCCCTTGAGCATGCTATTTTCACTTCCTAATTGAGCAACATGAGATAAAGAGTTAGTAGCACAAATGTAGCATCCGGTGTGAAATACAAAACTAGATACACACATTACGTGAGCTCAAGAAATCAAATTTCACATATAGCCATAAATAAGGGCAATATCAAAAGACAATGCTTAATATATAATGAATTAGTAAAAAGAAAAATAACTTCAGAGTGCAAACAACAGGAAGACGTCTATGATCTTCAAATGAAGACTCCACTCCACTAGGACGCAACTGACTGGTTGATCACAAGTCTAACTTTTTTAAACTCATGTAATCTGGTACTTATCCGGGATTTTTCTAAAGTATTGAAAAGTAAAGCAAGCGTAAGTACACGTCGTACACCGCAATATAGCATGAGGTATATAAGACTCAAAAGGTTGACACCGATTTACTTCTATTAGCTCTTAATGATGTCATCCTTTAGCCATTGAGTAGCCACAAGTTTAGCAATAGCCCCAAATAACTCCATAATCATATAATAAACAAGAATAATGTATAGAAAAAACAATAATCATGAGTAAGCATTTAGATCATCATTATTATCATTGTCATCAATATTCATCTTTTATATTCAGTAAGGAGAAGTCATTCGTAACCGTGAGCATGACTAATATATCAGTGAGCATGACTGATATAACAGTTTTATATTTTGAAGAGGTTATATATCTTCATCTATGAGTCGTGATTTATCCTTTTGCTGTTCTGGAGTTTATGAACAGGACACCATCGGTGGCAACTGTCAAAGCAGTACAAATTCAGTCCAGCGTTTGCCGAGGCCAAGCGCCTGCGCTTTACGAATTTCGTCAGCTGATCTGTGGTTGTTGGGCTCGTGGTCGTAGGTCTTCAGTCTCTGCGTCGAACACTCAAGCGAATCGATCACTGCGCCGAATTCTTCCAAAATAAAACGCCACCGTACGTACCTTATCGTAAAGCCAGTTAGACCAAAGATGCCATTGTACTAGGTTCTTCATCCTCATCAGGTTATCCACCAACCGTCTTACTAGGTTCGAGATCTCGTCAATGTCAGTATGGATCAGACTATTTGGATAGGTTCAGGTTCAGAACCGTCTGAATGCATGCGTCCGTTTTTTGGCCAAGTCTTGGATTCAGTATTGCGGTTCAACAAACTACGTGTTGATTATGCTTTAGAAAAAAAAATGCAGTGCTGCTACTCGTTTTTACGACGAATCATATTTTGCTAATCGTTATTTTTGAACGTGTTTGTCCGTGTCTAAGAGGATAGCACGAACAAGTTCATAGTCCTTTGGGGCCATGGAATGCCCGTGGAAATGTTGGGCCAAGATGTTTTAGTATAAGCTGGGCTTCTTTGTGGGCACACGATGATAAGTTGGCGGTCTAATTAAAATAAGCTAACCATCAAATTTGTGTAAAATTCACTGAAAACATATAAAAGGTTCCCTAATTAACAGGTGGAATCATTGAGTCCCGCAATGGTACAGCAAGTTACTATTTAGAGCAAGGTTAATAATAACACATTGCTGGCTCTATGGATCCTTACCAGCTCATTTATATAATAGTTACATATTTACTATCAATATATGACCCATTTGTCTATCTTATATAATTTCCTGGTTCTTGTGTCTAAATTGGCTTACAACCACTCATCCTCTTTCTCCTCCCCCTCTCTTCTCCACCCCATCATTTAACCTGCTTAGAGCCAAGCAAATGCTGATGTGGAGGTAAGAGAAGAGGAGTGAGAGGGGAGCTTGGTTCTCATGCAAGCACAAAGCTGGGCACGAAAGCCTAGGTAGGAGTGAACCCAAATAGTAAATGTTGTGAGGAGGAATAGGAAAGAGAAAACTCTTATAGCCAAGTAAAAAATAAGTTATTATATAACTAGACTCTAATAGCTTGACTTATAGCCAAATACTTGACTCTTATTATTGAACTTGCTCTTATAACCTCTTAGGGCACTCCTAATGCAGACTCTATCATAAAGTCTAAACTTATTTATTACCTCGAATATTGTGGACAAGTCTTATTCTTTTATCATCTCTTTTTAATAAGTTTGATTGTTTTAATATTGTTATACGAGAGAGAATAAGTTGAAGTAAAGCTGAAAAGAGATGAACAAAATAAACAAGTAGGTGAGTCTAGCTCTTAATTAAAAAATATTTTTTCTCTTCTATTAAAATATGAAAAATAATTAGAGCCAACTTATGACTTTTGTTATTGCAGATGCCCAATCAAACATTTTTTTTTGCGAATGGCCAATCAAACATTTATGGAAGCAAGTTTAAAAAAACATTTATGGAAGCAAATATTCAGCGTACAGACTACATAATTCAATTTCTGAATTTCGAAATGAACGCATCGTTTCCAGGTGCATCAAGACTGGGGGCAAGTAAGGCACGTGGCATCCTGTGGTTCGACCAACGGGATACAGTAACTCGATAACGTGGGGTCCAGCGCCAGCAGGTTTGAATTTGGAAAAAAAAAATCTTGGGGAATGAACAGGCACCGCTCCAACGATCGGATTCCTCGAATTCAAATCCGGCCTCGCTTTCTACGTTTATATATGACCCCCACGCTCCCTGTAGTTCGCTTTTCCAGATGACCCATCGCAACTTCGCATTCGCTGCGCACCCTAGCTGAGGCGAGCTGAACCAGATCTGACGGGAGGAGGGAGCAGGCCAAACGGCGTCGAGGTGAAGGTGACAGGACAGGAGGACGATCGCCGCCGCCCACAGCATGGACTTCCCCGCGCTCCCCCGCCGCGACCTGCAGGCGCTGTGCAAGCGCAACGGCGTCCGCGCCAACATGACCAATGCCGCCATGGCCGACGCCCTCCGTGCGCTTCCCAAGGTAAGGATTACCTTGCTCGCCCCGTTACGCGCGATGACCGCTAGATCTGGGCACTCTGGCTCTTGAGAGTCTGATGAGTACGCGTTATGTTCCAGGTCGATGGAATCGAGGAGTACATCAAGCAGGCGGCGGTGGAGGAGCAGAATACAAGGAAGCGGCTGGGGAGCCCGCTTCCGCGCGGCCGCCGTGCCGTCGCCAAGTCTTCGGAGCCCATCGAGCCGGAGGAAGGCAATGAAGAGGAAAAGGGGAATTCAAAGCGGCAGTCCAGCAGAGAAGATGAGCAGGCAGCTGGCGTCGGACGGCGTGGTGCCAGCCGGCGTGCTAGGCTCGTGCCTATCGTGCCTCAGCTGGCGGCAATGGCTGAGGAAGGCGCTCAGAGGGAGATGGACCTGATGCGAGAGGCCAAAAGGGATAATGCTCCTGCCCTGGGCCGGCGCGGTGCCTGCCGTCGCGCTCGGCCCTCGCTTGCTGTGGCCATGGCAGCAGCCGAGTCGGAGGTTGCTGGTGCGGAAGAGGAGCAAAAGGAGGTGGAGGTGGATGATGGATCGGCCCTTCGCGTAGGCCGACGTGCTCGGCCGGCGCCTTCTGTTGCTGCGCTGGAAGCCAAGGTGGTAGCGGAGGAAGAGCAGAGGGCCCCGATCCCGCGCGGTCGTCGTGTCAATGGCAAGGGCACCTCGACCGAGCCTATCAGGTTGGACGACAGCGATGGTGATGAAAAGGAGAATGCGAAGCCGGAGGAGCAGCAGGAGGATGTGCAAATCCTTGGCGTGGGTCGGCGCGGAGGTGCCAGCCGGCGCGCTCAGGCCGCGCCTGAAGCTAAGGCAGAGGAGGAGCAGAGGGCCCCTATCCCACGCAGCCACCGCGTCAAGGCCAATTCATCCAAGCTTATCAGGCCGGACGACAACAAGGAGGACAGGAAGCCGGAGGAAGAGATGGTAGATGCGCCAGCAATTGCTGTGGGACGGCGCGGTGCCAGCCGGCGCGGATTTGCCCCTTCAGAAGCTCCGGCTACCGCTGCAGAAAGTAAAGCTGAGGCAGGGGATGTGGCCGTGGAGGCAGTACCCGTCCGGGCCACTCGCCAGCGTAAGCCGACGATGAAAGCCGCCGCAGCAGCTGCAGCGACAGAGAAGAAGGCACCACAAAGGGACACGAGGAGGGACGCGGTGATGAGTACCCTTTTGCAGCAGGAGGTACAAGAGGAACCCCAAGGTGAGAACTAGGAGTGATTTCATCCCAATCAATGTGCACCGACTGAGCAGCTGATTTTGTTTATGCTAATTTTGATTACTGAACCTGGTGTCTTCTCTGATGCAGAGGCTGTGGGTGCACCGGATATGGCCGTGGAAGCTGTACCCATCCGGGCGACTCGCCATCGGAAACCGACAATGAAAGCAGCTGCTGCTGCTGCTGCAACGGCCGAGGAGAAGGCACCACCAAGGGCCGCAAGGATGGTTGCGGTGATGAGGACCCTTTTGCAGCAGGAGGTACAAGAGGAACCACAAGGTGATAACTGATTGTGTTCATCGCAATCAATGTGCACTAGCTGAGGTGGTTCCTTTGTTGATGTCAATTTTGATTGCTGAACCAGGTGTCTTCTCTAATGCAGAGGCTGTGGGTGCACTGGTTTCTTACCAGCGATGTGATGCTCTGGAAGAGTTGGCAGTGGTTTCTGATCCTCAGAAGGAAGAGTTAAACGAGGTGGACGCACCGAAACAAGACGAAGATCAAGGTGAGATGTACCCATGGTGTGCCTGTTTGCATTTATTTTCTGAAGCAGCTGCGCCTAAAGCTAATATAGATTTTTTTTCTTTTGTTTTTGTATTGAATTTTTAGATGTGGTTGTCATTGAGGATGAGAAGCTGTCGGAAGAGATTCCAGCAGAAGAGCCATCTGTGACTGATCAGGAATGCATGGATAATTCAGAAATGCAAGAACAGCAAGTGGACGATGAAAAGAGCCGTGCTCTCTTGGCAACCAAGGAAGAATCACCTATCCTTGGTCTTGTTTCAATGGTAATCGAACAGGCATCTGATGACGATGCAGGTGCTAGTTTTCAGGATGATGGAGGCTTCAGTTTGGGCCTGTTGGACAAGGGTGTGTGTGGGGAGACCTATGATGCCGGTGAAGAGATGGGATTCGTTCCTGGCGTTCAGACTCTGCAGGCCCCATTGACAGGCAACAAAAGTGATGCTAGTGATGCCAACCATGAAAGTGAAATCGGAAACTTCAATGAAGTACCAACTGTCAGAGAGGAAATTAGTGAGGTTGATGCACAAGAACACACTGGTATTTCTGAGTTGCAGGTTGACATTGTGGATGAGGCAGATTTCCTTGATTGCCTAAGTAACATGAGCCAGGATGCTGAAGAGATCAATGAGAAGGTCAATATTGTTGGAGAGGAGACCAGTGAGGAGGTCAATACTGAAGATGGTCTTGGCTGTCAAGAGGAGGGTGATGTGGTTGTTGATAAGGTGCTGCATGGCTCGGTTGATAACGCCATTCTTCTTGATTGCTCAAGTGATATCAGCTGGGTTGATATGGAGAAGGCTGGAAACATCACAAGTGAAATGCCTGAGAACCCAGCTGCATTGGATGAGGATGGTGTTAAACCGATTGAAGTGGTTATCGGTGACAGCATGTCCCAAGTGACAGTGACAGATGAAGTTGTTCAGGAGGAAAAGGGAGTACTGATCACCGATGAGATGCTGCAGGGGACAGCTGGAATGCATGATGACGTTGAGGATGATCACTTTCAAACTGTTTTTGTTCAAGTTGATCAAGTAGTCACTGCTGACAACCCGCTGGAACAAGTGACAGATTGTGAAATTATTGTGGAGACCACATCACTGACAGTTGATGAGAAGCAACAGAGCACAGTTGCAATAGATGAAGATGTTGTCAAGGATCATTTTGAAACTGATAGTGGCCATGCTGATGAACAGATAGAAGTGGTAACTACTGACACAGTGCTAGAACTCACATGGACAAATGTTGAAGATGTTGAGGAGAAGACACCACCGGTAGTTGATGAGAAGCAAAAGAGCACATTTACTATGGATAAAGATGTCGTCAATGATCATTTCAAAACTGATGTTGTTCATGCTGGTGAACTGATGGAAGTGGCAACTATTGACGAAGTGCTAGAACTCACAAAGACATATGATGAAGATGTTGAGGAGATAAAGATGCCACTGATAGTTGATGAGAAACAACAGAGCACAATTACAATGAATGAAGACATTGTGGACAATCCTTTCAAAACCCATGTGGCTCATGCTGATGAACAGAAGGAAGTGGTTGCTACTGAAGTGCCAGAAGTCACAGGGACCGACAGTGAAATTGAGGAGAAGGCACCACTGATAGTCGATGAGAAGAATCAGAGCCCAGTTACAATGGTTGGAGATGTTGTTTTTGATCATTTCAGAACTGATACTTCTCATGCAGATGAACAGAAGGAAGTTACAGTTATAGTTACTGAAGTGCCAGATGAAGTTGTTGAGGAAAAAGCACTTGTGTTTACTGAGGACCTATCAAATCAGGGGACTGTTGCAAGTATCAAGGAAGACCATTTTGGAACTGATTTTGGTCATGGTAATGTGCAGAAGGAAGCAATCACTGCTGACATTGAGACAGAAGTCTCGAGGACACAAGACGGCGGTGCACAGAAGGAGAATGCATTCACCGGCGATCTTCCACAAGAGCATGACATTGCAGTAGAATCTAATGATCCCTTTACCCCAGTATTACTTGACGATGTCACAGAGTCTCAGTCCAAGGGCATAATCACCGTGCAGCCATCGGTGTCTATAGCTGAGGGCACATCAATGTTCAAGAACAGCAGTGAGAACACTACTGAACCCATGTCAGTTCTTGAAGAGAAGGGAGTGGAAGTGACCAAGAAATCCGTGGATTTGTCTATGCTTAGCTTAGGGCAGCTCAGAGCCAAGCTGAAGGAGGGCACATCAATGTTCAACAGCAGTGAAAACACTACTGAACCCATGGCAGTTCTTGAAGAGAAGGGAGTGGAAGTGACCAAGAAATCCGTGGATTTGTCTACGCTTAGCCTAGGGCAGCTCAGAGCCAAGCTGAAGGAGGGCACATCAATGTTCAAGAACAGCAGTGAGAACACTACTGAACCCATGACAGTTCTTGAAGAGAAGGGAGTGGAAGTGGCCAAGAAATCCGTGGATTTGTCTACGCTTAGCCTAGGGCAGCTCAGAGCCAAGCTGAAGGAGAAGCTGAACGCCAAGAAGGTAATGAATCAATTCTGCTCCTTCTTTGTACCCTCTCCATTTGTGATCTGAATACTGAACTGGCTTGTAACATGCAGAACAAAGATGCAAAGAGGGTGGCGCTTGCCAAGGTTGACGAGAATGTTTGTCGATCCCACGCAAAGGGGCAGCAGCAGAACCTGAATCTGCAACAGCACTAACCTGGGGAAGAAGCTGGCTCTGAACTCTGATATATATCACGTGTGCGTCCAGATAGCATTCGGTTGTGGTGAAATCATAGTTTCTCCTACTTGCGCACCTAACTTATGTCTGAGTTGCTTTGAGTGTTTGAGTTTTTAATGGAGAGGCCTAAAACGATTCGGCCGTATTTTGTAAGTCTAATCGTAGGCCTGTGAGGGTATGGTGTTGGTTGACTGTCTTGTTCGAACTCATGGAGAATATGTGCTTGCTTATATCTCGTGCAATAACGTATTACTCCTAGATTGTATGGAAAAGCACCCCGTTCACATCGTTTGCCTCGAAGCAATAGCTTTTTTTTTTGTGTATGCAATATTTTAGTAAGCTGATTGTTTCCTGTAATCCTGTTTTCTGACGATCCCTCCTGAGGTTTGCTGATTGTTTCCTGTAATCCTGTTTTCTGATGATCCCTCCTGAGGTTTGCTGGTTGTTATTGAGCTCTCCTTTGTCAGGAACTCTGAAGGTATAATAGCAGAGATTCGTTATTGTGTATGGAGGAACCTCCACAAAGAAACGCGTGTTGTTTAATTCTGGTATTAGAATGCTTAGCAAGCCAGTACGGCAAAGATGCAAATTGGCATCCTCTCTGTTTTACTGTTACTACTGCTTGGTTGTTCAGTGATGCATTGCTACTTGGATGCCCAGTTGAGCAGGGTTGCTGTCAGTTCTCAAATTGGAACAGCTACTCTGCTTTCCAGATGATTTCTTCTAGCTGCACGGTTTACTCTGACGGTACAAAGTGTTAGTATTGTCTGAAGAGGGTAAGCAATTTACAAGGTGAAGCAACAGTACTTAGAACCCATCGATGTCAGCGTATCATCTAAGGCCTTGTTTGGATGCGCATGTATCTCCCTCAAACCACATGTATTGGAGTGTATTTAAACTAATATACACTCCAATCCACTCTAATCCATGTGGTTTGAGAGCAATACATGTGCATCCAAACAAGGCCTAAACTGGATATACCATCGATGTTAGTATTACCTGCTGAAAAATACAAAGTAGATCTGTATATGAAGCTGGATATACGGACTACAATCAGATTTTTTAAGTCACTGCATAGGTATCTGTTGATGTGTCTTGCCTTCGCTCTCTGTACTATTCCGATTTATTGAGCCCAAGCTGTATGGAATCATTAATTGTTATGTATTCTTTCATCTATCGTGTCTGAAATCTATTAAACTTCTTAAGTGTGAGCTATTTTAAAGTCCTAAGGTTTATTACTTTGGTTCAGACGGTCGTGGTGCACCTTATCTGCGTGACCACAGGCTTGTAAACTAAAGCCAAACTATTTTTTTCTGAATCCATATGTTTGTTTTGATGAGTGAATCCGAGTGTTTGGTTTTTGGCAAACCTATTGTTTACAATCAAGAATGGAGATCCTACCTAATGTTTTTTTCTGCTATTCGGATAATCATAAATCTGAATAGTACTGATTGAATGTTTTTGTGCAGTAAAAGATGTTCGAATTTAGTGAAGAGGCTCTACTGTGAAGTGAGATGCCCCAAATAAAATTGCTGAATCCAAGATGGCTGGGCCTGATTGATAATTCATTTCGTAGTAGGCACTGTATCTGTTTCCCATAGTGCTTGCAACAAATAAGGAGAGTCCGTCATTGGCAAAATCTAGCTTAACTCATTAGGGTCAAAACAATGTTTCATTACTATTTGCTGACTGCAAGCCAATCAGCACCCGGTTCCTGGGACCATAGGGTTCGATTGCTGTTTGTAAGATGAAATGCAGGGATCAAATTAAGGCCGGTACTCCGGAATGAACGTGGATCGTCCATTTATTCCGATCCAACGGTCACGATCATCTATTACCTCCTAGAAAATAATAGTATTTATTGAAATTTTATTTTATAAAAATAGGGTAAATAAGGAAGTTTTATAATATTTAAAATCTTTTTTAAGATTTGGTTGTTAAGATCCATGCGATTCTTCGGCTCAGCCATGAGCGTGGCTTCCCCTAGAGACGGCGGCGGCGGGCTCGCGGCCACGCCATGCAGCAGGAGGTGGCAGCGGTACTTCACGTCGGAGCAGCAGTTGGCGGAGACGCGCATCTATGGCCTCCGTTGTGAAGATCCGCAAACAAGAGGTTGCTACCATAGAGACGCATCAATGGCCTCAGTCCGACGCGGAGCCTGACCAGTGACCAGGACGTGCCGCTACGCGCAGTCGCCGGCGCAGTGGCACCCGCCAACGCCCCGCGGACGCGCCTCGTCGTCGTCGGCGTTGTCGGCGTCTAGCGCGCCGCGCGGCGCGAACGGCGCCGTCACCCAGCCGAGCCCCCACTCCCACCACCGCCGCAGGCCTCAGTCATATGTGTTCTTGGCCTCTAACACCTGCCATGTAGGCTGCTGCCTCATTCGTCGAAGTGGCAGCCGCACTAATCCAGGGTTGTGTAGGAGCCAAGCTGTGTGCAGAACTGATGATTCCGAGCCGAGCAGTGTCTACCAATTGGAGCCCGGATGAGTCCTGTACAGGTACCGTACGATGGAGTCCACGTCCACGCGGCGTCCATCGAGCACGGGAGCGCACACGCGCATCGCTGCGCCCATCGCTCATCCAATTTTTTTCTGCGCCCGTGCGAGAAGGAAACAGCAGCGGGTTTCCTCCGTCATTACCGGCCGCATGATGTTTTATTTTTTGGTTTTTTATTTATTAATTTATTTAGTAAATTATTAAGTTTAGAAAAATCGTGATTTGATTTAAGATATTACCTTCTGGAGGTAACCGGAGTACTTGAGCATTAGCCTCAAATTAAACCTTTATTAGGACATTACATGGGCCTATTTGGTAAGGCTTCACCGTCTCTCTCTTCTCTAGAAGAGTGTTACCAAACTTTTGGTTTTTGGAGAAGGAGCTATTTTTGCAAATAAAAACAGAGAAGCTGGACCGCGTGGGAGCTTAGCCACAAACAACAGCGCAGAACACGTCAAGCAGAAACCAACCGCCCGCTCCGATTCGATCACGAGTCACAACCACGTTGCAGGCGCGTTTAGCAGCCAACCATACGTTCTCCTATTCACATGTCGTCTTCATCAAACTTAAATGCCTCAGACAGCGATTTCAAACCAAAACAAAACCAGCCGCAAACATATGCATGTGGAATCTTTATAAGTCGCTGGCAAGGATGAACAGCATCAAATCTGCTCCGTATAAAATGTGCACCGCCTGTGAGCCTGTGATTCTGACCAGATTCTTCCATCTCTTATTAGGACACAGCTGTATCGCAGGCACAAGCAAACACTCGTACCAGAACGCACCAGCGTGTTCCTGTCCTCAGGCACGAGCATCACGAAACACCACCACCAAGATCCGAAAGAAAAATAATCATCAAAAGATGCAATAATAGAACAATCCCAACAGCCTCTATTTGCATATGCAAAGATGATATGATAATAACGACATCCTATCAGCACACGACACAGGTGCGTCCTGTAAACTAACTAATATAAGCGTACTCCTACAGTGATGATAATTGATAAGAGCTATATGCGTGCACATGCATCACGCAATTGCCCTATCACGTCGTAAGCATGTGTAGACCATAAGGTCAAGTTTGAAAATCAAGGGATTATAGAATTCTCCATTGGGCAAAAACCTCGCTGTCAGCATTATTGAGCCCTGCACGTCAGCTTCAATAATGAAAGCGTAATGCATCAGGCACGCAGAGGATGTTCGTAATGCATCAGCCAGTCCAGTTCAGTCACAATCACGCGGCAAGCGTGGTTATAAGTTAGCCAACATTCATACTGGTATACGGATCGGGGTAAATTTGACATATGACATTTTATTTTAGAGATTTTTTACAATACTTGAGGAAATATTCGACGGCTCATGTCGACCGATTCGATGGCTATAAAGGCTGGAGGAAATGAGAGGAAATTCTAGAGAGGAAACGGGAGGAAATTCTGATGTGTATGACCAATGGGTCATATGCGTCAAGTTTCCTCTCATGTGCGCCAAATTTTTTCTCATCTCCTTCAAAACTCAGATAATTAGGACTCCAAATAAAGGGGTGGTAATTCCGTTTCTGTCTTTATTTTATACTGTCCCTCACAATTCCTATTTTTTAAATGCTGGATCATAGTGCAGTGAGATGCACTCTCGCACAAGACACATTTCAGGACAAGACACATTCCTATCTTTAATTTGGTATAGATATAGATATATGTAGAATTGTAGATTGATAGATTAGCATAAGGAAATTTTCAGTTGAGGACTTGAAGTGGATTTTTCAGTCTGTCTAACAGTCTACCGTGTGATTCATTATGCTCCAGCTCATAATGACAAATTCGGTATGAGGCATGATAATGATCAGAAAATATGACATTTGATCATCATAAAATCTAGTAGCTTTATTCACAATGTCAGTAATTAACATCTTGATCCTCTTGGTGAGAATAGTTGCTTCTTTAGAAGCTCTTTCAATAGATAGAATAGATCAGTGGCTATGCATTAAGTGGTTATTCTGGATTTATTCCAGAATTTCCGGTACTATGCATTAAGTGGTAGGTGACGTTCCCGTCGACAGCGAGGCGTCTGTGGTGACTTCGTCAACTTCTAGATTTGCAGGCTCAGTTCTTCGAAGGTGCTCATAGGGGTAGGATTCGCGTGCGTGTGTTCGTAGGGGCGAGTGTGCGTACGTGTTAGCGTCTGCATTGTCCTGTATAATCTCAAAAAAAAGTAGCTATCGACTATATATATATGAACTGCGTCATGGTAATTAACAAAACAAACACATGCACAAACCAGTGACCCAAGTACTTATAACACTGATAACCACACCGGTACATCACAGGCACACAACATCTCCTGCTTGTTCTTATTACAGGCACGAGCATCACGTTGCTACTAGTATCGCAACCAGTCCTGATGCAAGCCATGCCTGAGACTACTGTAGTAGTAATACTATAAATAAAACCAGTATTATATGTACTATATTGATAACACTGGTATTAGCACAGCCACACTGCCGCCAAGCACTACTAAGCTAGCAGTATAATAGTATTGTAGTAGTGATGATAAGCAGGGAGGGAGCCCAGCTGAGCAGAGTGGTGCCACCAGCCAGCGCCAGGCTCTCACGCTGCCCTTTCTTTATCAGCAGTAGTGTGGGCTGGCCGCGGCTCAGGCGACCGGGGGCGGCTTCTCGACGTCCTCGAGCGGGCGGAACCACACCTTCTGGTCCAGCACGGTGCCTCCCGCAGCATTCGCGGCGGCGTCCGGCGCGCCACCGGCGGCCAGCTTGGGGTCCACCGCTGCCGGGCCGAACACGCCGGTCTTGGGGTGGGGGCTCCAGTACTTGTCGGGGTTCCCGGCGCCGCCGATCACATCGTCCGGCACGAACGCCGGGCGCACCTGGTCCTCCAGGTTCTTGTCGTACGCCGAGGCGTGCACGGCCCTCCTGCACACGGGAACACACGATCGACGGCATCCGATGAGATCGAGCGGTGAACAAGAGCACTCGAGATTTTCAAGTAAAAAGAAAAAGAAAACAACAAGAGCACTTGACATTTTCACAAAAAGAAAAAGAAAAAAAAACAAGAGCACTTGATTGAGATCCGATCCGACGGAATGTTTCGTTTTGCAAGGAACGGCGCCATGGCACCAGACAATTAATTGACGCAGTAACAAACGCATCACGATCCGAGTTCCGCGCGCGCACATGGCCCACCAATGGCGCGGGAAACTCGGTTGCATTCGGAAGAGGACACGCACGACTGCGGATAAGAGCGAGGCGAGGACAGGCCCTTCTACTCATCACGTCCACCGCGTACCGTACCACGTCCGGTACTACAGAACCACGCAGCATCGGACACCGTCCGATGGGGTGCCCCAGCGACGGACGTCCCCGATCGGTCGTGGGCCCGGCGCACCGCAGCAGATGGGACGCGAAAGGACGGCCGGTGGGGCCCGGATGACGCGTATTGCCCCACCGTCATACGGAACGGTTCGTTGAGTGAGAACCAAAGCAAAGCGAGGCAATGGCAGATCGGGCGGCAGCGGGTAGATGGAGTGAGTGATGACTGGCCAGTGGTGGTGAGGGTGGAGCGACAACTACCGCGCACCAGACCCATCCATCCGCCCCAGAGAACTTTTCGGAAAGCGATGCGATGGAAAGAGGGGGGAGGCAATCAGGCGAACGACGGGTGGGTCGCTTGCTGCGCGGCTTGACGTGCACGTCCCGCGTGCTTCCTCATCTTCTTTGTGTGGGTGCGCCTGCCTGCCAGCGGCCAGTGGGAGTGGGAGTGGCGTGGCGTTTGGCTTTTCCTTCCCTCCCTCGCAGAGGCAGTCGTCTTGCAGATTTGAACGGCACAAGAAAAAGCGCTCGAAAAGAACAGCTAAGGTGGAGTAAAAATCTAGCTTTTCCATGAATCAATCGATTTTATCTTACTAAGTTCAGATAAATACAGAAAAAATCAGACTGGAAAATATTAACTTATAAATGTTGACATTTTTTTAAAAAAAAAACTAGTTAAACTTATGCTTATTGACCTTTTGATAAGGATATGACTACATGGACGATGGATCTGGCTTCATTGGGAGGTGCAAGGGTTTCTACTTGTACGGAGACGGTACTGTTGCCTGTTGGCATACTACAGTAAAGTTCAAGGTGGCACTGTGCCAGGCTTCCAGTTCCATGTGCGCTCCCCCCTCGGCCCCTACACCTCTATTATTGTTGTGTTCTACGGTCAGAGGACTAAACAAGCTGGCCATGTTCCCAAAGGGCAAAGGCCAAGGCAGAGGGTTGCCGTATCTACAGGACTACAGTCAGAGGACTAAACAAGATAGTAATCCTTCTACTGTTGCTAAGTTGTAGATTTTCTGCTGACCAAAATCTTGGCACCACCAGCACACTGAGTTATCCACAAAGCTAAGACGATCCTCCTCCAAATCCGGAGGGTGGAAAACAGGCGCAGCAAGCTGCAAGCACTGTACGAAGAACCCAAAGCAAAGCTAAAGAACGGCCATAAAGAAGCAAACAGATCATCGCTCTGCTACAACAACTACCAAGCAAAGATCTTGGACGAACTTAACAAGAACAAGCATCCTCAAACATACTCATACCCCTAGCAGGTGAACGAAACACAAGAAAGAATCTCAGGCAGGGGCAAACCGAGACCACCGCTCGTGGCCCGTCGTCAGTCCCAGCAGTACCTCGGGGAGGCGCCGACCAGGACGCGGCTGACGAAGCTTCCAGCGATCGCCCGCCCCTTGGAGCTAGCTGCTGCTGCTGCTGCGGCCATGCAAAGACCAACCAACCGTTCGGGAGCGGGGTGGCGGAGGAATTCACTACAGCAACAGTGCAAAACGCTGTGCCGCGACGAGGTCGGGGGTCGGACGGAAGAGAGGTTAGTTGAAAGGGGTGCGCTGGGTTTTCAAGTCCGTGGACTCCTTGCTCCCTCTACCGGCTGCCGCTTTTTATAGCGCCCGGGGGGCCTGCAGCCAGCGTGCAGGCACCACCGAGCAAGCCGGTGCCGGCCGCGCAAAGGCCGTACAGCGCCTGCGGCTATTGCTATTGGCTGTTGCTTAAACAAAAGGGCAACCGAGTTACGGCCATCGGGGAGCAGCACTGACGGCAACCAACCAACGGCCATCGCTGTCCCTGTCCGGAGAGAGACGTCGCCTTGGGACCTCCATCGATCCACGCTGGGCTGGCCTTCTGATCATCATCAGATCATTTGCGCGGCTTTTCTCACCCCATTTCCCTGGAAAATGGTGCTATCCATATGCCATTTTTTTTCTTTGAGGACAAGTGTGCGTGTGAAAGAAAAACTGCTAAGTACTACGAGTACTGGTAACTCGGTTTTATTCCCGGTCGTGCGGGCTAAAAACGGCACACGTAGTAATGCAGCATTGCTTGTTTCGCCGTCGTGGTTTATTTTAAGGATGAATCGCATTATTCAATTCGTGACAGGGGACTGGACGGTGGACGGTTTGACAAAGGAGCCTCAGCCCTCAGCCTAGGAGGCAGCGGAGAGCAAGAGAAATTCCATCCGCGTGAGCACACGCATGGAAATTTCGCTTAATTGCCAATAATAAAAGAAGGCGATTTCTTGACGAGTTTCCGGGCTCCTAAGACAGTATATACAGCATAATCGCATATGCTTTGTTGGTGACACAAGCATATATGGATGACTAAGGGAGCTGTAATTCGTCTGACAGGGTGTTGTTTTCTTGGCATAGAGCTACGACTTCGCCGTGCTGACATGTTTTCCTCGTCCACGTCAGACTTGACCCCTCTTTGTTAAAAACGTTCATCGTTTCAAACTCTTCTATTGCAACAGAAAAGTCTAACCGTACGATGGTGGAAGCATGTGTGATGAACGCTAAATAAAGATTTTTACTTAACAAAGCTTAAAAATGTCTTATTTAAATCTTCAATGTATATATGTATCTTTTGCGAATAATATTTTTTTATGTATCTGATCAAGATTATAATTAATTGTTTGACTTCTTTGGAAACGGAGTTTCTATTCTTTATCGCATGGAGGGAGCACCAATCTCCTACTAAGAACTAGCAACATATATCATCATAGGGTATGCAAGCTCACGATTAGGATAACTCTGATCCAACGGTGTTAAAAGAGCTACTTCATAGAAAATTAACATGTTTAGCTAGCTCAATGCGAAAGAGAGAGAATGAAACCTTCATAAAGAGCTAAACTCACACACCTTTGCTATGATTCATGCGGTTTATGTTCACACACCTTCTGTTTTTTTTTCTTTCAAACAATCATATGAGCTAGTAATTAAGTTCACTCCACTGTTGAGAATGCTCTTATATTGGTGAGAAAAATGTCTATAATAACCTTAACAATCTCAAGATATTTTAATTAAATATTTCGCAATTGCGCGGGCCGTGCGCGTGTGCAAGTACGTGCATGAGCGCTTTTGTACTTGATTTGAAATAAAAAAAATAAGAGCATAATTAAAGGCGTTAGGAGGAGACGTGGGAGGTAGAGGAAGAAAAGGGGAAAAGGAAAAATGCTGGATCCAAGGCTAGAAACTGTGGGCATAATTAATCTTTTTATAATCCAGTGTTCTATAGTGTCCATATCGACATCGAAGTGCTAGATTACAAGGCTAGAACAAGGGGAGGTCAGATCTGGATGATCAACTAACAGGTACCAACACACATACATACAGAAACATAAAAGACGAAGTGTGTACGGGTACCACCATTAGCATAAACCTATGAGAATGACGGGGCGGAGATTCGAGAATCCGGCATATTATTGAACATAAATTAAGGAAAAAAAAACAGCCAGTGGCCATATGTATAATGCTCTTGCTAGTTAACAAGCAGGACAAATAGCCAATGAGCTCGCCGGATCTCGTCGCCGTTGCGGTTGCTCACCTTGGGGTCGGGTGGGGTGCAGCCGTGCCCCACTGAAGTGTACCGTAGCGAGTAGTTTAGCAGGGCATCCAGAATATGCCATTCCAAGATGCCGGATCAGCGCCGACCAACCATCTCCCCGCGCCAGCGCGTTCCGCGTCGGTCCACACGTGCCGTCGTCCCCGTGTGCCCGATCAGATTGACACTGGAGCAATACGGATTAGGTGATCGAGCTGCCTGATTATTTTAGCACAGAGATGGTAATAAGTCATGTTTCAACCTCAGGGAGCTACTAACTGACTGCAGTGTCCAAACAAAAGCAACCCTATCTTTCCGTGTATGCTTTTGTTGACCCCAGAGCCGGGGCTTGAATATTTGACCGGTTATTATTAGTTATTCTCGCTGAAGGATTATACTACTCCCTATGTTCCACAGATAAATGTAATTTTTTGACTTCCACAATTTCTCTTTAACTATTTTGTCTTATTTGAATATTTTTATAAATAATAAAATAAATAAATTATTATAAAAATATATATGACGATAAAATAAATTATAATAAAACAAATAATATTTTATCAAACAAGAATCCTCGAAGTCAAAGAATTACGTTTATTTACGAGACGGAGGGTGTACGCCGGAACGAAAGAACGGCAAAGCGTTGGACGACCGGCATGCTGCACACGGGCACAGCCGCGCAGGCCTCTGTCGACCGTCGGTGGCGACGTCACTCTATCTGCAGCTGCAGGAGCTAGCAGTAGCAGCATGCAGCCATTTCCGGCCGGCGCGTCCGCTCCGTTGACAAACAAAGGCCCCATCCTCGATCAGGATAAGCGCCGTGCCGGAACAAGTCAGCGCAGGCACACGCACACCACAGTCGCACAGGATGCAGCTGCAGCCGTCCCTCGTCGTGTCGCGCCCAGAACGAACCGCCACCCGTGCCTGCCATGCCTCGTGCGGCGTAATAGATGAGATCGAGATGAGTATACTGCACATCACGCACGCACGAGTACGACGAGTGACAACGACGCAGCGGGATCGATCGATCAGGCGCCGGCCGGCCGGCCGGTGCTGTATCGCGTCATCCGTGCGGTTGCGGCATGTCACTGACTGCAGACCCACGCCACGCCCGTCCAGGTCCATGTTCGATCATCGTCACGGTTTCTTCAGGGGAAGTGCGTACGTGCTCGAAAGTCGAAATAATTGTGCGGCGGCGGCGGAACCAGATGCGGCTTGTACGGGTTGCGCCCCGCCCGTCCATCCGTCGGGTTCCATCCGCGACAAGTGCGGGCCGGGGAGTGGCGACTCGGAGCGGATGATGGATGGCGAGGTTCCCTGCTGTACGAATGAGAATCTCGCCGTCCGGCACCGCGCGCCGCAGATCATGGGTTGAGCACACGACTAAAAATTACCATACGCGTGGCCAAGTGCAGGGGCTCAGCTTTATTATTATACAAGGCAAAGAAAAGGTTCTGGTGGTCTGTGGCGACGTAGCACGTCGGTCGGCAGAACGCGAGTTGGAGAGACGTACTACAAACGGAGGCCGAATAATGTCGTAGAGGATGAGTATCGGATCGGAGTGCCACGTACAGTACAGTACATACGACGCGCGCGATTCCTTTGCTCGGATTTCCTTTCTGGTGCCCCGTTCCGTTCACGACCACTTGCGCAGAGCGCCCGCGCATAAAGCCGTGTGCCGTGCAGCGCCGTGCCACGGCGCGCGACGTCACGACACGACACGGACGCGGCACGACCGGCGGACTGGGGTGGGGGATGCCTGAGAGTCCCTTTTCTATGTCCTGTTCGTAGCATATAATAATACTATACAATATCGGCCATGCAAGGTAGATGATACCTCCAGCAGCACGATGCAAGGTGCGGAGCCTCCGAAACGAGATAAGATAAACATATACGTATCGGCTATTCTATGCATGACTTGTCATCAATCGCAATCGCAACGACGAAATACAGTAGCATCATGCCGCAGAGAGTCTGAGCTTTGACAACCGCGCTCGGCACGGTCCAATAGTGCGCGGCCATGGGCGACGCGTCCTGCGTCGTCAATGTGATAATCCGGTCCGGTCGTGCCAACATTTTCCTTGTACAAAGTATGAGGTCGACGCACGTGTTTACGAGTTTCATGATGCGGGTACGGGGTATGTCTAGTTCTACCCTGTCTTTTTCTTCTCTGTGGATTGACGCAGAGGAGGATGTCTGGATGTGGATTTTCTCTTTATTATTACTGGACCTGAGAGAGTGGCATTTTGCACAACGGCTGGACTCTGGAGCAGTGCAGCACGCGTTCGATACTTTCGATGGGGAAGATGCAGACTGTTTAAGGCCAATTCGGCCCATAGGATGAGAAGGGCCTAAAGCTCAACAGAAAAGGCCCAGAGGCTGAGAAGCCAAGCAGCTGCCTAATTGGGTTTCAACCGGGCCTCTCAACTGCCGCAGAGGCCCAAACCACCAATCCAGCCAAGCTGCACTATAAAGGACGCGAACCGCTGACAGCCGAAACCCTACGTCCGCCGCCAGCCTCAATCTCCCAAACCAGACCAAACCCTTATCCAAACCCGCCGCCGCAGGCACTCAACCGGCAACCATCAGCCATGCCGCCCAAGTTGGACCCCTCTCAGGTGGTGGAGGTCTTCGTCCGCGTGACGGGAGGCGAGGTCGGCGCGGCGTCGTCGCTGGCACCCAAGATCGGCCCGCTCGGTCTCTCCCCGAAGAAGATCGGTGAGGACATTGCCAAGGAGACCGCCAAGGACTGGAAGGGCCTCCGCGTCACCGTCAAGCTCACCGTGCAGAACCGACAGGCTAAGGTCTCCGTCGTCCCCTCCGCCGCGGCGCTCGTCATCAAGGCGCTCAAGGAGCCCGAGAGGGACAGGAAGAAGGTCAAGAACATCAAGCACAGCGGCAACATCAGCCTTGATGACATCATCGAGATCGCCAAGACCATGCGGCCCAGGTCCATGGCCAAGGAGTTGGCCGGGACTGTTAAGGAGATCTTGGGGACCTGCGTCAGCGTTGGTTGCACCGTCGACGGCAAGGACCCCAAGGACCTGCAGCAGGAGATCGATGATGGTGAGGTCGAGATCCCCTCAGCTTAAAGGTGAGCACCTCAGCTCTTTTTTTCGCACTTTGTTATTTCATTGATTGCTCTGTGGGATTGCTAAAATTTAGATGAGATCAATGTTTGTGTCATGGGTTGGTTTCAGTGAGCTGCGTGGATATGCCAAATGAATCATTGATTTCTTTTAGATTCTGTTATTGCGTTGCGTTTAATTTTGTAGGTAAAACTCGAAACTTTATCAGGCCTGATAAATCACACTAGTTCTTGTAGTGGTTAGTGAATAGTGATACACTTTATACTGAATCCTGCTATGTGTCTTTTGGGAGGTCTAGATTGCCATTCTAGTTCAGTTCTGTCTTCGCAAGTATGCCCTAGGCTAGTTACATTTGCAGCACCAGTAGCTCTAATTTCTCTCTTGGCTCTGTAGCACCTGCCGTTTTTGGCTGCACAAAGTTAAAGCAAACTGCCCTTCTCAATGTTTTATTTTCATCATCATTGAAGGTTATATCCATTAGGCTTCATGGTCTGATTATTGATGTTTCGTCAAACATGTATAAATGTTTGAATTATTTTCATGCATCCTGTTTAACAGTAATGTGTTTACACAACTGAATTTTTTTATAGTATGCTTTTAAGTTCTTTGGTTGATGAATGTCAATTTTTGGTAGTCCTGTTTTGTTACCTTCTCAAAATGTTCAGAAGTCTTGTTATTTATGACTTTGCCATTTGTTTTCGATGCAGGCTATTCAAGGAGATCATCAGACACTGTTGAAGTTGCATTTTGTTCCAAATGCTGTTTATGTACCTCACCTGATCCGCCTATATTTGTCTTGCTCTAGTAGTTAATCATCTTGTGATAAGACTTCAATGTTACTACCTGGCATCTAGGTTATGTTTTGAGTGGCTAGAATGGAGTTTTAAACATCAATACAACTTTATCAGTGCATCTTGTCTGGTGAAAGCTTTCATATTCCAATTTTTGACCTGAGGTCTCTTTGCTATTTGAGTTTATTTCCCCAGGTTTCTGCCTTACCAACACCTATCAGTAGTTCGTGTCAAACTAGTGTTTTGCCACGCCTGTTACGTTTCAGTTGGATGTCAGTTTCGTGAAGTATGGGTCTATTAAACGGGCCTTCATAATCTATTTGCGTTTGAATTTTGAATGAACCTGATGTAACTCCGGGGTTGTGAATTCGGTGAGGCTATAAGTAATTAAACTTGCTATGCTTTTGTTGGATGATGATTGTCTGGCCCTTGGCGTTTGTTTTTTTAGAGACAAGGCTCCCCCCTCTGCTTTATTATCAATAAAGCCATACAAGCATTCCAGGCTCTTAGCAGTTAATCACTTTTGCAAACATCATGGAGAAGGTTCCATTACAGTTTTCATCTCGACTGTGAAAGACTCAAAACCCTCTCCAATTGACCATTAAACTGAATCACATTTGTAGACCCCCTCGCTGAAGACTGAGAAGCCCACATTGTTGATCTTGATTGATCCTCAGTCCGTCCTGCAATTTTTGGAGGTTGAATCACAATCACCTCCGGCCTCTCAATCACTTTGACTTTCTCTCCTAGCTCTTGCTTGTACATTGGGATCTATCTCTTCATGGTCTTGACAGTCCACATAACCAACTCCTTTTCTCCTGTCCATATAGGACCCTGGAAGCACAGTTTGTTACAAAATTTCCAGATGCACCAAAGAAAGTCAGAGCTAACAATATTATGCACAACAATTTTTTTTTTGTCAACAATCCAACGAGAGGCAATAGATTCAAAGTTCCAAACACCATTCATATTAAGAATCTCACCGATCCTATTAGAGAGCCTTTGAGTCACACAACAGTCAAAGAACAAGTGTGTAATTGTTTCTAACTCACACCAGAACATACAATTAGGGTCCTCAACCCCTCTTCTCTTAAGTAAATTGTCTCTAGTTAACAATTTATTTTTTTACAAGCAATCAAAGAAAAATTTGTACCCTAGGGGGTATCTTAAGTTTCCACACTATATGCACATAACTCCATACAGTGACTGAACTGAATATTTGCCATTTGAGCTAAAGCTCAATATGATTTCGTCTTCCTCTAAAGTCAGACTACAATTTTCTATGATGCCAAGGAGTTCATACCACATATTCATTAAGGCTTCAGATAGATTTCTTCTAAAAGCAAGCATCAAAACCTCCCATCCCAAACTTGATGAATAGTTCTACCATTTCCAAAAGTTTAAAAAGATCTGTGAGAGCTCTCCTAATGATAGGTGTTGTTGTTTTGCCTTTAGTCAAAATATTTGCTAGTACAATGATGCCATATCATTGAGTAGAGCTCTCTTATAAAGGCCATGAAACAGAAATTTGACTATTGTTAAGGGCGAACTGACAACGAATAGGTGTTCTATAAAAGACGTCATGGATGACTCAGAGCCAAAGAAGCAAGCATTCTTGACTGTCCAGTAGCCTCTTTTCCACAAACTTATTTGGGTCTACCGCTTTATCAAGATTACGCGGTACCCTTTAACGTGCTGGCCCGAACCGAACACTTTTCGTTATCTAGCAGTAGAAGTGATCGAATTGTGTTACATTTTTCGGAACGAAACATGATGTGAGATTCAGCATGTTGTGTGTTGAGCATTTAGATTAGCCTTGACCCTTGAGTGATCGTGAGGGCAACATTTGGTATATCCAAACGATAGTATGCACATACCTTGTGGAAATATAAAGGCAAAATAATGGATCAATGAGTGAATGTAAATGGAAATTGTAGTACTGTGAAACATTTTTTTTTTTGCGAGGAGTAACTGTTCAGTTTGTTGTATATTCTGACAGTGGAGTTGCCTGCATTTCAGGAGGCGAAGGATGATTTGTCTATACACATGGCAAGAGAAGAGAGTTAGAAATGGATATTACATTAGTTGCTGTCTAACACTATTCAACCAGCATGTCCTGAACTCCCGAAGTATGTGTACTTTGAGAACGCATCGTCCAGATCGAGCTCGAGCGACGGCAGGTCGTCTGCTGGCGGCAGCGTCATCGGGGAAGAGGTTACAGCTCGGCCATCATCATGACCATTTGGGACGTCATTAAGAACAAATTTAGGTGATCCAAATACTGGAGTATGTTTCAAGTGGTGATTGATCATCCACTTTTAGCTTCTGCGGTTCCTGGCTTTCTGGGCACCTCTCTGTGCGATTTGCACGTGGTCAAAGATTCCCAGGGAGGTAAGAGCGCGCCCAGCTTTAGCTTTCATGAGACAGCGACGCGGCCGTATGGAGTTGGTGGAAGCGATTTCACGTGCAGCTTCGGCTGGCTCTCCCGTGCTTGCTGGTCCCACTCAGCAGGGGTCTGAAGCAAACATATACGCACCGACATGGATACGAAAAATACGTACTGATCGTGGTGTCAAGGAGCCAAATTGCTGAAGCCTCGTCGCTGACATTCCTGAAGGAAATGCTTCGTGCAAGAGGAGAGACTGAGAGGAAGAGAAATGATCTCGTGTTTCAGTTCAGCACCAAACTTGGAATCCATGCACCGCTTGGAGTGACCGAGGCCCTGTTTAGATCCCTTCAAAATTCTAAATTTTCTGTCACATTACCGTCACATCGAATCTTTGAACGCATGTATGTAATATTAAATATAGATAAAAATTGTAACTAATTATACAGTTCATCTGTAATTTGCGAGACGAATCTTTTGAATCTAGTTACTCCATAATTGGACAATAATTACTACATACAAACGAAAGTGCTACAATGTCAAAATTCCAAATAATTTTGGATCTAAACTTGGCCCGAGTGAACAATCCCTCTGGTCCCTTCTCGTTTCACCGTTGTGTCTTGCCCGGAGCTACACAAGCCTAATGTGTGTGTGACTACATAGTACACGAACTATCCACATCCACTTGGACCGGCCACTTCCATCGAATATTTAGAACGGGGACTTCTGTCAGGCACGAGGCAACCCAGGGATCATCAACCAGCGAGCAAGTGATCGGCTGATCCAAGATTCATCTCGAGCAAATGATCGAGTACGTGCCCTGCCGATATATACTATACTGCCAGCGTCCCAAAATAACTACCGTTCTCGTTTTTCGAGAAATACTTTTAATTAAATATTTATGTTACATATATAATTAGTATCATCGAAAATATCTTTAAATCTAGCTTTTTTAATAAAATTATTTAAAGATCTAAAGATCTAAATATTATACGTATTTCGTATAAATCAAGTCAAATGCATGGCATGAACATAAAAAACAACAATTAAATTAGAACGAAGGGAGTATGTTGGAAGCATTAATTTGGTCTCATGATTGGAGTGCAAGTATATGTACATGTCATGCCGGAGCGGGTAGAGACATGGTGGCTTGTTGGCTGATGAGGTTAGCTATAGCTATAGCGAGAATATGAGATGGAGGCCGATAAGCGGACAAATTTAGCTCACGCACACAACTGTTTTGATAGCTCGCGTCAGAGGGTGGGCGTCCATTAAGACACGAAGCAGCAGCAGCTGATTTGATCAAAGTTGGCGACCAATGCAACAAGAATACAAGATGGCAAGGTGGCTAGCATGTATGGGGGTGTTACTGTTTAGGCAGCCGTAAGGTTTGGATAATCGTAAGGATCGGACGGCATCCTCTCATCTTGCATCATATCCTAGGATTCGCTTGAATGTTCAGGCGCTCCCCCTCTCTCTTTTTGTTAATAACGTATAAAGGTAAAGCTGCGAAATTCATTAGTTAGTAGTTTGTTAACCACACCTAATGTTAATATATACAATCTAGCGAACATACTCCCTCCGTCCCAGAATGTTTTGCGTTCTAGAACTCAAAAAGTTTATCCAAGAATACTTGATGTTGTAGCCTTAAGACAACGTGGGTTCCACTCTAGTCCAATCAACACAACAATTGTCGGTTATCATCCCATCACATTCCGTTCACTAGCTTGGATGTTAATTTTTGGAACTGAGTAGGTCTAGGCGTGGAAGCAGAGGAATCCATGTGCATGACATTTCAGTTTTCAGCACCTGTGATGATTGTTTTGTAGGGTATCAAGGTTTTTTATTTTAGACATTTGCTATAGGTTCCAATCCTATAACGTCAACATTATGGGACAAAGGGTAAGCTTGAAAGTTTATGTTTAGGAGTCTAGTAAATTAGAGACATGATGTTTCTGATTTTTATGATTAGTGCAGCTTAACTAGTAATGTTTTGGTGGCACCAGCTAAGAATCTCTAATTAGTAATACTAAGATAGTAAGATATAGACAGACTGAATCCACGCTCGCTCTGTTCTCCTTCTCAAGCTCCATCTTCGTTTAACTTTCAATCATCTTCGATGATGCATGGTTAGGATCTAAGGCTATACACGATTATAATTTTTTCTGGGACGCTCCTAAGGTTACCTTTGTATAAGCTATGTTGGTCAAGGATCAGGGGAACCATCAAGGCATCAACCATAGGACGACATGCGACATCGGCCTAGCATGAATTGAAGCACGATATTTAGGCCATGTCCAAGCATGGTATGACTCAATCTTGTGTGGGCCACGACCGACATGGCCTGATGTAGAGGACCGTGTCCTTCCCAGGCATGTCAGGCGGCATGACATGGTCCAGTAAATGACCAAAGGCACGATATGTCTATGGCCCAACACCAACTTCCACCCTAGCCCATACACACTAGCACCGTCTTATGACTTCACTTCCCCCCGTCACAACTCGTGACTCTCTATACCCCTGCCTCGCATCAGAACCATGTGCATGCACTCCCTCCCTCCATCGCGCTAGCGACCGTGGCTGAGTGCGAGACATGTTTTCGCTCTCTCTGACACGCGCTTCCGCTTTATCCCCGATGGCCGACGCCCAAGACGAACACCTCCTCCGCCAGCCCCATGCTAAAACCTCAAATATGTCGCTAACTGCCCACCTCACCGTCGATGGGTGACACCACGAATGGCCACGCGTTGCACCCTTTTCTTTTCCCATGTTCCCTCGATGCTGAGAGAGATAGAGAGAGAGAGATGGCCATGGAAGTGATGACAATACGACCAATGAGGGATAATGGCGCAGTGGCGGTCGACAATTAGGTGCAGAAATGATGAATCCATTGGCGGTTTTGAAGAATAATAATGAATCCGAAGAATTTCCTCATGGAAAAAGGAAATTGGCTCATAGGAATCCATATGAGCAACACACACGTATCTTCCTCAAAATACAAAGCTATTTGTGGTTCTAGTCATAGAAAGAAGAGAGAAAGAGGGAAAACGATGTAGAATAAAAATGACATACATGTGACATTCATAGAATGAAGTGACAATGATATGGTATTGTCGGGTACGAAGGTAAGGGGTACCCTAAACCCTTCGATAAATTAACGCTAAACATAGCAACCATTTTTAAGGCAAGGATCAGCCTACTGTTCGGTAAGACGTGACCCATCAATCGAGGGCCCCCGCTACACCGACTGCGGAAACCAGCCACTGGCCCGGCTCTACCTCGACGACGGATGAGGGGTCGGGCGAACGACCCCCCGGCTCCACCTCGACGACGGACGAGGGGTCGGGCGAACGACCCCCCGGCTCTACCTCGACGACGGACGAGGGGTCGGACGAACGACCCTCCAGCTCCACCTCGACGACGGACGAGGGGTCGGACGAACGACCCCCCGGCTCTACCTCGACGACGGACGAGGGGTCGGGCGAACGACCCCCCGGCTCTACCTCGACGACGGACGAGGGGTCGGACGAACGACCCCCCGGCTCTACCTCGACTTTGACCCCCTCAACCTATCGACGCCTCGACCTTCCAAGCGCCGTCGACGGACGAGGGCTCGATTAACCCAACCACTCCGGCATGGGTAAAAGTAAAACCGCCTGACGACATGGGCGCCTGCGTCCACTGTCAAATCCGCCAACTCCCCGTCCAGTCCCCGACTCCCGACGACTGTGCCGTCACTGCCGCCACTACGCAAGTACGGACTTCTACAGTACCCCTCGGAAAGTGAACAGTGCGACCCTCGACGACGGCTTCGGGAACGTGACAGAGTCATACGGGGCTCGACCTCCCCCCTCGACCAAGGGCTCGACCCTCTCCTCTTCAACAACTCCGGTACGGAAGACGTCCCATCTGCCCCGTCCCGCTTCGGCCAGGGGACTCGTGCCCGCCTGCGAATACTGTACTGCGACGACTTCTACTGATGCCACGACCGGGAACACCTGAAGGACGGGAAGACCACGCCGCCACAGTGCTCGATGTCTCTTCGCCAACACTGTGCCGAGGATACACCGCCCATACTTCTACTATTAGGACCCTGTACCCTCGAGTCTCCCCCTTGGTCTATAAAAGGGGGACGCCGAGGTAGATGAAAGGGGGGGCTCTTCAGAGACTTCTTTTTCCAGGTTTCTCTTTGAGGACTCCAGTCCGACTTTGGTTCTCAAGGACTCTAGACCACACCACACACACAGCCGCTCGATCGACCCCTCGGGTGGCCGACTCCGTGTAACACTGCTTGTACCCCCTGTACGAGCACGCTTTGGATGCGAGATAATACAAGTCATCCTCCCCCGCTGGACGTAGGGCCCTCTTTGCCCGAATCAGGATAAATCTTGTGTCCATCTTGCATCACGTCTGAGAGAGGGAGCACGCGATATACAAATTTACTCGTTGGTGGTCTTGACCCCCGGGTTATAACACCGACAGGTATGTAAGAGCAAACCACTCTCTAATACTGCTGAGGACAGAACTAAATGTGTCCTTAGAAGAAAAACTGTGTGGTTGATAGAAGAAGTTGCTCTTAACTTATTTTTCTATATTCACTCTTGTTAATTGGGCTTGAGGAAGGAGACAATATCAACATGTATGTTTAGGTTTGATGTGAGCCGTTGGTGAGAAATATAGAGATGTCTACGGGGAAAAGTAATTAATTGAACCGATAATCAAACAGTTCCTTAATAAAAATGGTGGGAACCAGTCAAATTGCATTTGTCCTGGGCTCCTGACAGGTTGCTGCGTAGTGGGAGTACTACTACTCGGGCAGAGGCCAGGTATCATTTGCCTGTCAAACATTACACTTGCGTGTTGGTGCGCAGGGAGGCAGTAAAGCCCGGGAACACCTGCATCGGTTTAGCGTCTGTTTGTAACGCGAGAAAATTTTCTATTCCTGTACTTTTTTCTGCGAAAAGCCTGGCGAACACCTGCATCGGTTTAGGGCCTATTTGGAATGCGGGAAAATTTTCTGTTCCTGTACTTTTTCCTGCGAAAATGAACCGATTCCTGTGAAATTCCTACGCAATTCCTGTGAAATTCCTGCGTTCCCAACAGGCCCTTAGTACACCTGCATCGGTTTAGGGCCTGTTTGGAACGCGGGAAAATTTCCTGTTCCTGTACTTTTTTCTGCGAAAATGAACTGATTCCTGTGAAATTTCTACGCAATTCCTGTGAAATTCCTGCGTTCCCAACAAGCACTTAGTGTGCTTGCACTTGTCCATGCATGCAGCATTGCGGATGCGGCGCATATTTTTTCAGATAGCCTCCAAATCTCTCCAGTGATCCCATCCAATGCCACTGTCTGTGTCTTCCCTTTTAAAAGAAAAAAAAACACTGTCTTCAACTGCATCGATTTCTTGCCGTTTTTCTACTACTATACTTGCTTCCTGTCACCGGGGAAACAAGGTGTGGTTCAAAAGTTTTCCAAGACATACAAAAAGAACAAAAGAAAAAAAAAAGGATGCCACGCGCTTGAAAACGATTAATAATCTTGCCAATGTACATATCCTAGCGATCAGACGAGATTCAATCTCCGGGTTGTACTACAAATCCTAGGCCAATCCAAAATTATTTGGAATTTTGACACTGTAGCATTTTCGTTTGTATGTGGTAATTATTGTTCAATTATGAAGTAACTAGACTTAAAAGATTCGTCTCGCAAATTATAAATGAACTGTATAATTTGTTATATTTTTTATCTATATTTAATATTATTTACATGCGTTTAAAGATTCGATGTGATGGTGATGTGATAAAAAATTTGGAATTTTAAAGGCATCTAAACAAGTCTACTCTTCGCATCGCCTGCAGGCAGGCCCTGGCACCGTTCAGCCAAACGCACCTCTTTGAAGCACCATGAAGTCTCTGAACCCCCTATCCTTATCCACGGTGAGCTCTGAAATCCACGTCGACTCACGTACGTACAGTACTCTACTGGAGATCGATTTCATTTCACACGGAGCATCAGAATTGAAAAAGGAAAAGAGAAGCCAGCCAGCCATCGAGACGTGCAACGCAACAGGACAGAGCATCCACGAACGCCGCGACGGGACGGCACAATGCAGGTGGTGTAGGAGTATTATTAGCCTCACCGTGTCTTCTTTTTATGTTCCAGCACGTAATGTAGGGGCGCGTAGAATCTAGACTGTCAAATCGCGAGGGGCGACGACGATGCAGCTTTCTACAGGAGCAGGACTAGTCGTTTTCACGTCGTAGCAGCAGATGAGCACGCTCTAGCAGTCAGAACATGCTTTTCTCTAAAAAAAATCAAAATCAACAGTACATAATCTACCCTGTCAAACGAACAGGCCGTAAATACGCGCGCAAAACAACCAACAGCTAGCTAGCAGTAGGACTACAGTGCAGTGCGTCGCAAGCTAACCAGAGCGCGCGCGAGCGTGCCAGTCCACGGGTCGCGCCTTGCATTGCATTGCAAAACAGTTGCCGCTATATAACAGGCAGGCAGGCTCCAGCAGCGCACCCGCACGAGCAACGAGTCGAGGAGGGAGCACAAGGTTGGTTGGCAACCAACCCTCGCAGCACATGGATCCCAACGACGCCTTCTCGGCGGCGCACCCGTTCCGGTGGGACCTAGGCCCGCCGGCGCACGCGGCGCCTCCGCCTCCGCCGCCGCCAGCGCCAGCGCCGCAGCAGCTGCTGCTGCCCCACCACGCGCCGCTGGTGATGAACGCGGCGGCGCCGAGGGAGCTGGAGGACCTGGTGGCCGGCTACGGCGTGCGCCCGTCCACGGTGGCGCGGATCTCCGAGCTCGGGTTCACGGCCAGCACGCTCCTCGGCATGACGGAGCGCGAGCTGGACGACATGATGGCCGCGCTCGCCGGGCTGTTCCGCTGGGACGTGCTCCTCGGCGAGCGCTTCGGCCTCCGCGCCGCGCTAAGGGCCGAGCGCGGACGTGTCATGTCCCTCGGCGGCGGCCGCTTCCTCACCGGGAGCACCTTTGATGCCGCGTCACAAGAAGGTACGTACAATATCTTTCATGCCTCTGTGAATCTGTGATGATGTGGTCGTGTCGTGCCTGCGTAAAAACGCATGCATGCATGCACGCGGACAGTGCCCATGCAGCAGTAGTCTGCCCACTCGTCTGTGATACATGTATTATGTTACCTGTTCTTGTTCAATCATACTGTATGGAAACTGCCAACGAGCAGTGCTGTCCGACGAGCGCGACGCCGCGGCGAGCGGCGGCATGGCGGAAGGCGAGGGCGGCAGGAGGATGGTGATGGGCGGCAAGAAGAAGGGCAAGAAAGGGGCGGGGTCGAGGAAGGGAAAGAAGGCGAGGAGGAAGAAGGAGCTGAGGCCGCTGGACGTGCTGGACGACGACAACGACGGGGACGAGGACGGTGGCGGCGGTGGGTCAGAGTCGACGGAGTCGTCCGCGGGGGGCTCCGGCGGCGGGGAGAGGCAGCGGGAGCACCCGTTCGTGGTCACGGAGCCCGGCGAGGTGGCCAGGGCCAAGAAGAACGGACTCGACTACCTCTTCCATCTGTACGAGCAGTGCCGCGTCTTCCTGCTGCAGGTGCAGTCCATTGCTAAGCTGGGCGGCCACAAGTCCCCTACCAAGGTACCGTACGTACTACTTGTGCACACTTTATCTATTTATTAGCAGGGTATATATATAACATTAATTTTTACATATATATTATACATTTTTTGTGTATACGGACAGCTAGCTCGAATGTACGATAAACAAACGTATTGTAATCAACCAAACTTTTTAGGTCGTTGACAAGCTAGATATAGTGTTTAATTTGCCCAAGTTCGCTGATTAAAGTCTGCCATCCAACACGTGTGTTATACTCTGAGCCGAGGTTGGAGTAACACAAGTTAAGTTAAGGGTCACAACTCTATTCACAGCTAGGAGGACGTAATTCTTACTTTTTGAGTTGTGATTTAAAGTTTGACTAAAAAAAGTTATATATAAAAAAATCCTAACATTTTTTATAGAAGCTAAATATGTTACCAAAGTAATAATGGAATATATTTTCATAGTAATCTAGTTGATACATAGATATTAACACTGTTCACTATAAATTTGATCAAAATTAATCTATAGTTTGATTCTCACAAATCTTGCATGTTTTGTGGACGGGAGGGACTACGTTTATTCACTACAATAATAATAATAATTAAAAAATGTGGTGGCATGCAAAAGCCGTTCACATTACCTAAACTAGAAGGAAGAAGCAAACCCTTTGTAGTGGAATTCTATATTGTCTGTACCGTGAATCTACTAGTACATGTACTCCATGGAATGGTGCAAAGCATAAGCCTGACCAGGAAGAATACGCGGTAGTGCCGTCCTAAATTCAACTACTCGCGTCGTCCAGGAAGAATGAGATCCTGACCGTCAAAATAAATAAAATTTGATCCAGTAGATAATATTAACATTTATGTCTACAAAACAAAATTTATTATGAAAACATATTGTATAGCTAACATTTTGTTATTAATATTGGTATTTTAATACAAATTTAGTTAAAGCTTACACTTTTTGTTTTTTTTTTCGGAAAACGAGAATTATATTTGTCGCGGAGGAAGGAGGGATCAAAAGCGAAAGTACCTTTTTTTTTTGCGACGAAAAGCGAAAGTACCTTGTGTAGTACTTGTACGTACTTGTAAGTATATTTTGGTAGAGCCACGCACGCACGTAGATGCGCGCAAGCACCTGGAAAAAAAGCGAGTGACGTGTCAGTCGTCGGTAGGCTGGCAAAGCCTGTGCCGGCTTTGTGTTGTCTTGTCCGGCCCTAGCGTCAGTCAGATACAGATAGGAGGCATGCATGCCATGGCATCATGGCTTGGACGACGCCCCTCTCTCTCGGGTTCCGCGTGGCCCGTGCGCTGTTGCCACCGGTTTCGCGCGTACCAGTACGAGCCATGTGAAGCTCTCTCGCTTTGGCAGTTTGGCCGCCGCTGCTGGCCCAGCGGCGTACCGAGTAGTAGTAGGAGTAGTCGCGTGCTCGCCCGCAGTCGCTCGCCAGTGCGCGATGAATGCACGGCCTGGCCTGGCCGGATTCCAGGGTGATTGGATATGATGGCTTCCTGACCTGACCCGGACAGCCGCATCGATGCGCTCCTGCGTCCGCGCCAGGCTGCCCACCCAGACCGAGGGCGCGCGCGAGCTTGTTCGATCCGTGAGCAGCGTCTCCGTGTGCGCGCGGGACACGACACGACACGAGCTGCTCCGCTCTGGCTCTGCACTGCACGAGAACCAATCGACCGTGTCCGTGGCTGATGAACAACCTTTTTTTTGTGTGGCGCGTGCTATTGCATTTGCAGGTGACGAACCAGGTGTTCCGGTACGCCAAGAAGTGCGGGGCGAGCTACATCAACAAGCCCAAGATGCGGCACTACGTGCACTGCTACGCGCTGCACTGCCTGGACGAGGAGGCCTCCAACGCGCTGCGCCGGGCGTACAAGGCCCGCGGCGAGAACGTCGGCGCCTGGAGGCAGGCGTGCTACGCGCCGCTCGTCGAGATCGCAGCGCGCCACGGCTTCGACGTCGACGCCGTCTTCGCCGCGCACCCGCGGCTCGCCATCTGGTACGTGCCCACAAGGCTGCGCCAGCTCTGCCACCAGGCGCGGGGGAGCCACGTCCACGTCCATCACGTCGCCGCCGGCCTCCCGCCGCCCCCGATGTTCTAGCTGCTGCGTCGCGTCACGTCGGGGTGTGCGTGCGTGCACTGCCGCCGTACGTAGGTATCACAGTTCTGTTGTGCCACTTGTTTGTTGCATTGTACTGGTTAGTCTGGAGTGGGCTTTGGATTTAGAATGGGGATGGACGCCACTTGTTGGGCCGAGCGTACGTGCCGGGACACAATTTACAGTTTGGATGGGCCACTTGTTAGTTTGTTACCTCGCGGCCTCGCCAAAGTTTGTATTCAATCCCTCGTGATAGTTGTTCCACAAACACGCTCCTCTGTGATGGTGATATATCCTAATTATGCGTTCACAGTAGTGCCATTTGTTTTTCCTCTTCGATTCGATCTAATTGTTGAATGCTGTTGCTATGTATTATCAAGTTAATTTTAGTATTTATAGATAAAAAATATGAATATTTATAATATCAAATAAACATCATTAGAGTAATTATGAAATGTATTTTTATAATAAATCGATCTAATTTATGAAATGTATTTTTGTTATAAATTAATCGATCTATAAATGTGAATATAATTTACTATAAAATTAGTCAACTCGTGTAAAATACCACAGTTGTGGCTCTGTTCGGCCAGTATAAGAGTTGGCTGATTTCAGCTGATTAAATAGTGTTTTGCGAGATAGAATAGGCTGAAATAAACTGGAAGTAGTTCAAGTGAACATAGCGGACGAAATATTGGGAAACACAAGTACCAACGATTGTCATCCACTAGCTAGTCCCATGGGAACTTATGGGGTGTTGTTGCCTATCATCTGCCATCCACTAGCTAGTGCCATTGGAACTTATGGGCTGTTGCCTATCATCATCCTCATGCGCATGGGGCTTTTATCCATGGAACGTCGTTTTGCATTGACTCGTATGGTACCAAGTCTTCCACTGACCCTGATTGGTAATACTGCCCATTACCTCCTGGTGCTGCCAAGTGCTAGATCACGAGAATCGTTTTCCAGCGAAAAGAAAGAAACCCACCAAAATCACACAGCAATACACGTCCAGTGTCCAGACTGGCAATAATCCCCTAGCAATTCCCCGCATGCCCTCTCGCTCGCCGGCATGCCGCGCGGAAGAAACCGCCGATCAGCCACTGATGCGGTTGCACGACCACTCGCCCTGCTGGTGCTGGCTCTCGTCTCTACCCTGCCTCGCGCCGCGCACTCGAAGGATTTGGCGTTGCCACCACGTACGGCAGCTGCTCCGAGGACGACGACGTGCGACAACGTCCCGGAGCCCTTCGTGATCGGCGGAAGAAACGAGCCTCTATCCGGCTTCGGGGTGATATGCAGGCCAAACAGGGAGGCCATTCTGTCCATCGGCGAGCACGAGTACAGAATCGATTCCGTGTCGGTGACGGACAGCTACGTGGTCATCTTCGCGGACCCCATCACGCAGGTGTGCTACGACGGCAAGGGCAAGCCGACGGCCGGGGCGACGTTCACTTGGAGCTTGGAAGGGACGCCGTTCACTTTCTCCACGAGAAACAAGCTGATCAACTTCGGCTGCAACCGCACGATCATGGCTGACTTCTTCTTCGACGCGCCCGGTGATTCCAGCCCGCTACTGCAACACCCCAGCTGCTCCACCACTTGCACCACCCCCAACACCAGCGGCTCTTGCCTTGGGGAAGCCTGCTGTGAGGCCACCATGGACCAGGTGAACGGTGCCAAGGCGTTCACCCTGTCTTTCGAAAGGACCCCGGCGATCGGCGCCGGCGACGGCGAGGAGGGCGGAACCTGCGGCGCCGCGTTCTTCCTCGACAAAGACGAGGCCGTCTTCAATTTCAGTGGCGAGCAGCCGCTAAAAAAGGCCTTGTTGCCGCAAGGTGAGCGCAGGATGATTTTGGATTGGGCGATTGGGAGCACCACCTGCGACCAAGCTCAGAGCTACACCTTCGAGCCACTGTGCAAGTACGGCTACGGCACCTGCGTTGACGCGCCCAACAGAGCGGGCTACCTCTGCAAATGCCCTGACGGGTACAACGGGAACCCGTACGCCAGTGACGGATGCCAAGGTAAAGTTTAGAGTACTATTTGGCTTGGAATTTGGAATTATATATATCGTCATATTATGTTTTTTTACTTTGCAACTTATAACATATTCTTCAACTTCACCCTCTAGGTAGAAATGCAACATATAAGTATTTATCTTATATAGCCAACAATAATATACAAATATATTTGATATGCAACCATATTGGCTTAATTAATTTGGCTTAATTAATGTGTGTCTAAATTATGATTATTAAAATGGATTCAATTTTAAATATCCAAACAAAACATAATTGGAAGATAGGAATGCATGTGAAAAACTAAAGAGTTTAGAATGGATACTTGATTGAGTGTACAAAATGCATAGAAAGCAAAACTATGGTGTAAAATTAATCAGAATGTTAACATGAGACGCCATTGCCAGTGTTCTTATCCTTGTCCATTGTTTAGTGACAACTCAACCAGAGATTTGCCTTGATCCTTAATTCACACAAGTAAAAAAAATCAATGAGTTTTGTTTGGATGTTTTTCTCCTTCGTTTTTTTTTCACGAACATGTGCCGAGGCACAAGCTTTCTCCTTCGTTTTTTGTATCAAAGTTGCATGATAGGGAAATTTCATATGGAAGCACACGCAGACATTCATACATACACACATATGTATACACACCCTACAAAACTGAAACTGGACTGACAATTTTTTTAGATAAGACGATAATAATCTACTTGTGAGGAACTAAGTGGTTTTATTAAGAAGAAATCACCTCAATTCAAGTTGAAGAGAATTCAAAACAGATCATTGGGATGCTTGTTCACGCCTCCCACACCAACCAATTAGTTTGAGCCCTGAATTGTGTTTGTATTATTATATCAGGCTGGTTTATGGCAGAGTTTTCATTTGTAACATACAATTTTATAGTCTGTTATGGATACAAATAGTTTCACCTTGCTTTCTGACATCTGACACGAAGTGTGTTGTTCTGTTTGTCAAGATATTAACGAATGCCGGAATCACAATAGTAACAACTGCACCTATCAGAACCTCTGCAACAATACTTTGGGAGGCTATACTTGTTCTTGCCCCGAGAACTATATTGGTGACGGTTACAGGACAGGAACAGGCTGCAACACCTCTCATGTGACACCTGGTAATAATGCCCTATGATTCGAACTTTTGTCAATTTAGCGTGCTATACTCTCTCAACCCGTGCTATTATCATTAGAATATAAAGGGTCTCTATCTGACCTTGGTAAACTTATCAATTAATAATTATCATGTACTTTGTATTTTTTTCTTTTTTTGCAAGACTACGCAGACAATCATATACACGAACGCACACTTACCCATATGAACATGGACGACCAAATCTCGAGATTGACGAAGTCACCATGGACTTGCTGCCGACGGACATGTCGTCTACCACTAAAAGAATAGCGTCGTTAATATCTGAAATAAATCCAAAAAATCAGAGCACACATGTTAAGTCGAAAACTGGTACCCGAATAGGCAAGTTCCACCGTAAGGAATCCAACCAGCTGAGCTGCTCATCCATATCTATATGTCCTCTTTTTTATATGACACCTCCATGTACGTCAATATACATTTAGTTGAAGTTTTAGCTTATAATAGCTCTTACCACCGTTTCATTTAGAAAGACTTGAATCCTGAACTAATGTAGATATATGCTTGTATATTTCTTGATTACATTTAGAGATATTGACAAAAGATCTAACAATGAACATTACTTTGTGCTGCAGATTCCATATAACTTGTTCATTTCTACGAGTGTACAAATCCAATAGCTCATCATGACTTTATCATCCTTTGAGATTTGTTCATTTCTACAAGTAGAAAATTAATCGTTTTAATTTTCATTCCAATTCATCCTAATGCATATATGTGGATTGAAATGAATTAGAGTACAGCCTCACAAGGACTCACTGGGACTTTAGTGCGATACCCTTTTCTATTTGTGGAAAATCTATTTAAAGAAATTTCATTGATGATCCTTGGCTATTTATCAGGTATCAACACGTGTGATGACCCAGAAAAGAACCCTTGTACATACATTAAGTATTGTATTGATTTGGAAGGACTTGTTTCGTGCACCTGCCCTCAAGGGATGAGCGGCGATGGCCGGAAAAACAGTAGTGGCTGTCAAAAGCGCTTTCCTCTAGACACATTTTTAGGTAACTTCATCAGACCTCAATACATAGCATATGCAGGCCACGTTACGTCAATGCATATTAATCAACAAACTCCTTAAAAAAACCTCATTGGATATAAGTTAGCATTATGGTTTATATGAATAAAGAACGAAGTAAAGTAGATTAAACACGCCATTCACTTTTTTGTTAAAAAATATTGAGCATGCCAATGGTACTGATTAAGACAGAAATTACAATTTACATTAGTTCTAAAAATTACCTCAATGTTGCTACATCGGGCTAGTCAGACCTAAAGTAATCTTGTATCATGCACAACATGTGCCAAAATAATCAATTCAATAGTCATCAATCATTTAGTCCTATTGGTATTGGTCTCAGCAGTGTTACTCCCACATCTGCAGGTGTAGGTCTTGCACTTATGGTTATAGTGACCACTGGTGTGTCGTTCTACTGTTGGGCGATAAAGAAAAGAGAGCTAGGAAGAAAGAGAGCAGAATTGTTCAGGAAGAATGGTGGCCTACTACTGCAACAAAGATTCTCAACAATCACAACTCAAGACGAGGACCAATATTCATCAAAGATATTTAGTGCAGAAGAGCTCAAGTCTGCTATTGACAACTATAGCGAGAGCCGAATCCTTGGCCGAGGTGGACATGGCACAGTGTACAAGGGCATTCTTCAAGATCAAACTATAGTTGCCATAAAGAAGTCCAAGGTGTTTGATGAGAGCCAAGTGGAGCAATTTGTCAATGAGATTGCCATCTTGTCACAAATTGATCATCCAAATGTTGTTAAGCTTTTGGGATGTTGTCTAGAGACACAAGTACCATTGTTGGTTTATGAGTTCATACCTAATGGAACGCTCTTCCAGCACATCCACAACAGAAATGCACCTGACCCTCTAACATGGGAACAATGCTTAAGGATAGCTACAGAAACTGCATATGCACTTGCCTATCTACACTCCACGTCTTCTACACCAATCATACACAGAGACATCAAATCAAGCAACATTCTGCTTGATGAGAACTTTGTGGCTAAAATAGCAGACTTTGGTGCATCAAGATCAGTCCCATTTGATCAAACTCATATAACTACTCTTATTCAGGGGACTATTGGGTACCTTGATCCCGAATATTTCCAAACCAGTCAACTCACTGAGAAGAGTGATGTGTACAGTTTTGGAGTTGTTCTTGCAGAACTATTGACCAGACAAAAACCTATTTCTGCAGCAAGACCGGAAGAATCATGTAACTTGGCTATGTATCTGGTGGTTCTATTTAATCAAGGGCGCCTACTTCAGGAGATAGAGCCACACATTTTGGCCGAAGCAGGTGAAGACCAATGTTATGCCATTGCCGAACTTTCAGTAAGGTGCTTAAATGTGAAGGGAGAAGAACGACCTGCCATGATGGTGGTGGCTTCTGTTTTACATGGGCTAAGAAGGTCATTCACCGTAGACCAAACCGTCATAATAAAAGATGAAGCGGTACAGAAAAATAGTGAACAAGAAGAGATATATCTACATGAGTCCAAACCAATTCCTAGTTTACAGTCATCAGAAGTAAGCACACAATGCAGCATGGAGGCTGAAATGCCAAGATGATATTCATGAGAACGTACAATTGATTATGAATTATGATTAATATAGCAAAAATATTGAAACTAACATTTGTTCAGACCCCTACTGTGTTCACAAGGTTCTTTGTTTTGTTCACGACGGTCTGTTTACTTGTCAAGCAGTGTAGTGTAAATCAAGTAGTAGTAGTGTTAGTGTTAGTAACAACTTTTACATCCAGAACGTTGGCGCTGAAAAGACGCGGCCAAACCTAGAGACAAGGTACGAACGCCCACGGTGATCCGTAGTCTGTAGGTCGCCCCTCCTGTCATACATGACGCCAAATATGGTGACATGTAGGACACAGCCCGTCCGAGGCGTCCTCCCAACTGACGCCTTTCCGGGCGGCGCACTCGACGAGGCAGAACCTGTCGACGTCGCCCATGTACGTGAGCGTAGGCTTCCCCACATGTCTCGTGAGATCGTCCTCGCGAAACAGCGTCTTCCTCCCGACCTTCACGTCCGTCGGCTCGGCTGCTGTTCCACGGCGGGAAGGGACGGCACAGGAGCAAAGGAACCCATCCCTGCGAAGCCCCACCCACGCGTCCACCTCGTCGACGTAGTGGCCCTGGCCATTGAAAGGCAGCAGCCACTCGCCGTGCCGCGTCCACGCCGAGCTCCGGGTGTCGTAGGAGTGGGTCGTCCCTCCCTCCTTGGACCACATCTGTCGCGCCGACACGAAGATGGTGCGCCCGTCCGGGTGCAGGGCGTAGCCCGTGACGAGGTCGCGGCTGCCGCGCGGGGACGCTTTCCAGCGACCACCGCTCGGCGAACCAGGGCAGCCAGAACCCGTCCTCGTCGTCGCGAGGCTCCCGTGAAATCACCTCGAAGGAGCACTGCGCAGCATCATCACGGCGCGGGTTCAGCGCGTACAGCCGGT